>SJJU01010612.1:0-11672 GCA_012932125.1 Conopomorpha cramerella | reverse complement strand
TTACTGTACCTACATTATTTTTCGGTATTTGTTTGCGGTGAAACTTTGGCACTATGGAAACTAAATGTATGCTGTAATAAATATCAATAAAACTTCTATTTTCGTCTTGTTCCATCTCGTCATATTTCCGGTCTTGTAATACGCCTACACGTTAAATTCAAGTTACTACCTACCTACTCTTATATTGTATGTGTGTGTTATGTCGCGTTGACGAAACTTGTGTGGTAAATATCCACACTGTACCCACGTATTTTAAGCATATTGACAAAGCCTGTGGCGGATAGCATTCTGTTTCAATTTTTATTTCAATAAATTATAATTCAAGTTATGTTTATTTATTTTTTTATCTTATTTACAGAATGAAACAAAATGTTTGTCCTTAAAAATAAAAAAATACATATAGTCCTAACTAAACCTAATGAATACTTATCCAGAAAACTAGATAGTGAGGGCATGGTTCCTCACTATTTAGATAAGGAGGATAAAACAAATATATTTGTTTATATATAAATCTACATTAGGTACTTAACTTAAATGTATCGTGTACGTGTATGACCAGTTAGAACAAAAAATTAACAAAAGATGTAGAATTAGACGGTTTCTTTTCCTTAATAGTCATACATGTAGAACTAAATGTTGAACTAGATGGAACAAGGGCGTCCAGGACGTTGTCGAACAGACAAATGGTTGATGCTATAAATATTTCTTCCTGCGACGATTACGATTATAATCGTTTATATTTTCATCTCAAAGTCTACAAATACATTAGGTTGAAAAACATCCTTTCAACAAATACATTGTTCTATAGGAAGACTCCGCTCTTACATTCAACTGAATTTAAAAAATATCTTCATTTAATACTTAGGTACCATTACAAGAACACAATGCTGTATACATAACAGGAAGTGTTTTTAATTGCGAATTTTAATTATCGACATCGTTGGGAACCCTGAACGAAAGTTCAAAGGCGTTGATTAGTTGACCAGCGTAGACAACCTTTCCTGCCGAGGTCATAATAAAATGGACGAACAAATAAAATTCTCATTTCAATCTGACCCTTGTTATTAATTGAAACCCGTTACCGGAAACACGTCGTGATTGTGGTCCTCTGTTTGCGCCCCGAAGGGGAACCTCTGGCGAGCCGATCAACATGCAGCTACATTGGTGTTATATTTACGTCCTACAGATTCGTTGAGTTTCTTTCACCATCTTTCCTATATACTACATACATTTTTTTTCTTTTAAATACATACTTATATAAATAAAACATTTATCCGACAAGTACTTAAAATCTCATTTCCTGTCAGCGGTGGGAATCAAACCCACGACCTTACGGAATAGAGGCAGATATGCTGACCATTACACTAACGGGCTCGTCAAAAAAATAAACTTTGAAATATAGAAGGGATGATATATAATCTACTTTGTTAAAAAACCAAACTATGAAAGTTTACTGACACACATTCTTTTTTACTTTTCAAATTCTTACAATAACCGAAAAACTCTGCTCTCTGCGTTTGTCCCACATCATATTTACGTATTTGTTTCCGAGAGTTAACAAATCGCGTTGCCATCTTCTCGCCCGCTTTGCAATTTGCATATGAAATGCACTTGTTTTAAGAAAAATGTAGCATAACACGAAGGAACGATCACAATTTCCAAAGTGGCGGTGTCATGGGTATAGCGGCGGCGGCGGCGGCGGCGGCGGCGCTCGTAGAATCGCTTTTTAACTTAGAAAGCTCAAAGTTTGAGAAGCCGAAGGAATTGAGACTTAGCCTCAGACAAGAATACTTAAGTGGGGCTAAAGAAATTGCTCTTTTTCAAATACAAAAATAGGGTAGCAAAAGCTTTATTGACATTTATTCAAGATCAGGAAGCAGGTAAAGAAATATTTGATCCATGGTACTAAACAGTGATATTGGATGGATAGACGTTGTTTTTACACTGAAAGTTGTTTTTCAGTGTAACCCAATTTTTTTTTACTATCTCTTTAGAAAATAGAACTCTTTTCAAATATTTTAAAGTATTGTTTTAGTTTTTGCACGAGAAGCGATGACTTCTTAATTATTGTGTTAATGTGGTGGAATTAGTGTATTAATGTGCGTGGATAAAAACTAATGTAGTGAGAGTGAGAAGTAAAGGAGATGAGTCCTATTTGATCAATTTGTTATTCCCGTCTGCGTGAAGCACGCAACATTGAAATGTGATGGTCAATTCAATTAATAAAAAATTGGCTCTTATGTAAATGTGATTTTCAACCCTCACGTTTTAATCAGATTTTGACACGACTTTGACGATTGACGAATTTATAGATAGACTGTGACAATGACACCGACTATACAGAGTGTAAAAAGACCCCGAGCAATGGACTTATAAACGTTGTTGGGCTCGTCAATATGAACAACTTTTACTATGGCGACAATGCGGGAAAAGACAAAAAAAAATCAATCAAAATACAAAATGAAAAATAATCAATCATATTTTGATTGATCAAAACATGACCCGAGGCAAAAAAGTGTATTTTGTATGGAGATGACACAAAAAATTGCTTTTCCCCACATTGCATTGTCGCCATAGTAAAAGTTGTTCACTGACCAGCCCAACAACGTTTCTAAGATCATTACTTGAGGTCCTTTTACACGCAGTAAAAATATTACTGTCCCGAGTCCACATGAAAAGGAAAATAAAGTATTGTTTTCTACTTGCTATTTTTTTACGTTTTGGCGGCAAATTTAAAATTGTCTGTATCACGTCAGCAGATTCGAGCAAGCTTAGGGATTGCTATGAGGCCAGTCCTTGAATATTTAGCCGTCAGGAAACTTTGTGCCCGGTGGATAGATACCTCATAATTTGACTGAGGCGACCGAAAAACTCTGCCGTGACGAGCCGCGTAATCATTGAAATATTTAACGAAGGTAACTCAAATGCTGTGTTCGACATACTTACGGGTGACAAAAGCTGAATTTATTGCTGTGATTCCGAAACCAAAAGACAGTCTGCTCAGTGGATGTTTCCTTCTGAGAAGTTTCCAACTAAAGTGAAAAGGTCGAAGCCTGAGAAAAACAATGGTGGCCTCGTTCTTTGGAAGGACAGATGTTATTGCGACAATTGCATTAGAGTGCGTTTTTCAGTGGTCCCATTGTATGCAGCAGTTAATGGACACTATTTTTAAAGGATATTATTATAATAAAATTAATTACTTATACGCTGACGGCACGGTTGACCCATAAGCTCAAAGTCGCACAGCGTGCTATGGAAAGGGCTATGCTCGGCGTTTCTCTGAAGGATCGAATGAGAAATGAAGTGATCCGACAGAGAACCAAAGTCGTCGACATAGCTCATCGTTTTAGCAAGCTGAAGTGGCAGTGGGCCGGCCATATTTGCCGTAGAACCGCTGACCGTTGGGGAAAACGAGTTCTCGAGTGGAGACCGCGTCTCGGCAAACGGAGTGTAGGACGCCCTCAGGCAAGGTGGACTGATGATGTACGCAAGATGGCTGGCAGAAGCTGGATGCGAGAAGCTGAAAACAGATCACAGTGGCATGCAAAAAAAAAAATAGGTAGATCGTACAGATCTCCATTTGTCACGGTCCTGACATACCCCTTTCGCTTCATCTACATTCATACATCTTTTCATACATGACCTCCGGTTTCGAGTACTTTTCACGCACCTTCCGCCAGGACATCACCAATCTGGTTGTTTATGTCCTTCTGGGCGACCTTCTACTCACCGCCCATACATTACCCATAAAATGCTTTCGTCAATCGACTTTATCCATTCTCTCCATAGCCCAAACTGTTCCTTTTTACCCGCGTATAATAGGGTTAATCGCCTCATAATAAGAATAATTTTCATCCTCATAGCGAAAGAGTGCTTAATATACTAAATTGAAAAGAAAAACAGGTATTGATATTCCGTTTCCCTTTATTTGGATAAAAATACTTGCAGCACGGACACGCCGCGCGCAAACACTCCGGCCGCAAGGAGAGCGGGGAATCACGCTAAAATGAATGTTTTGTAAGCCATGAAAGACAGGATGACAATCTCCTCGACCCTCGTCCGTCACGAGGCTGCGCGGGTAATGGAGATCAGTTAAGCATGATGTTCGCAAATCTTCATTGCTTCGCTCTTTGTATATTATCCTTTCCTTATGACTTTTACTAACATTTATGTCGAGTCACTCAACTTGCAACTGAATGTTTGCGAGTCCGAACCATCCATGGGCACGTATTTATAGGCATGTATTTTACGTTTACGTGCTCTTGCAGTGAAAAAAAAACTTCGCCAGAAAATTAAGAGGAAACTTCTTAAATACTTACGTAGTAAGTAAAACGTATTTTCCTTGTTTCTATTTCAAAATAAATACATCACTGAATTTTGTTATAGTATAGGTTTAATTAAGATTAATGGCAGTATCTTATTTCGGTTAACATCAGATTACGACCAAATGGCACTCTTCACAGAGTGTGAACGGTGTTGGTTCCTTAAGCATCTTTCGTACCTACTACCTGCCTGAAGGCTAGTGGCGAAGTAGGATGCAGGGGCGGGGAGGGGAGGGGAGGGGTGATGTTTCATGACAAATAAGTCCAGTGACGCGCGAGTCGCGCCCATTGTCCCGCTCCCACACAACTTTCATAAAGCTCACCTCAACAAAAGTTCGGTGAAGGCAAAGTCCGGTGCCCGTATACAGGCTCTTTGTCAGGAGTTTACCGACTATTTTGAGCTCCAAACAATTTCATATGAACATCGCAGTGTCTTAAGGGAGGCGAAATGCGCGGAGTTCTTGGCTTGGGATCTTCGAACTTTTTTAGTAAAGTATGCAGGTAGTAGGTATTTAAATTTGGACCTCTATCCATTTTGACGTAGTATAAATAATAATCGTTGGACATTTCAGTCACGGTCACTTGACTCCAGAGCAATTAGAATGGCCTGTATTTTGACTGGCAAACACTTCATATTGTTTCTAATCTAAGGAATTGGCTCGTGGCACTCGATCAAAAATAGAAATCAATTAATTTTCATTTTTCGTGTACAATTTGTTTAAAGCAGGCACTTACTATCACAAGTAGTTTCACGAAACAATTGAGTAACACGTGAATAGATAAATACCTATCTAGTGGTATTGTCGTTATGAGCTTCGACACTCCAATTAACGTGTGTTATGCAAGGTGCTTGCCGCAGCCGCCCTGGCCGGAGCGTGCCTGGAGCGTGGCCGGGGCTGCCGGCGGGCGGGCGGGCGGGCGGGCGATGGCCAGGGCGGCGGCGACCCTGGCACTGCGCCAGCAACGTCTTTAATTAAACGAGCCGGGTTCAGGGCCCGCCCATGCATATTCATCCAGCCCTGCGCCTGTCGCCGTCGCTAAGCTGAGCGTTCAGAGGATTTCCTCAAAAAAATCCGTAAAACAGACACGGCTTTGACTAGATTGCTGAATTTATTACAGGCAACATTGTTTGCATTGCAAAGCCGGGAAGAGTTAGGAAATCCTAATCTGACATGATAGTAGGAACTTTTATTGGACGGAACGTTCTCCCTCATTTGGTTTCAATTAGTCAGTTACTGTGTTAGTGAAAGGTGTAGTGTAACTGCAGAGATGATGCATGACAGAGATCAATGGCGACAGGAAACGTGTGGTACCTAGTGTGGGATAAGGACAGGAAAATGATGTTAGTCAGTTACTGTTTTCATCTGTTAGACGATTTATTATGCGTATTTCACATCTACATCATCAAGGTACTCAGGCTACCTGGAATCGCGAATATACTACTGTATATTGTCAACTATAGTAGATCTAGCCAAATGCTATAATAATCATCCGACTACATCGTAAAGGCGAGAAGTTCCGCCTTCAGTGCTGAATTGAATTAAAAATAATTCTATTTTCAGTGACACCGAATCTAATACCATTGGGCTCGGACATAAAACAATTTGTTCTTTTAAAACTCATTCAACATTGCTCTACAGCCCACAATGGATGTTCCGGGCCAGCTGGGAACTGATCAACTAGCCCACGCTGGCTCGGCGCGAGAGGGCGAGCGAAGGTAACGGGGAGCAGGCTACGGGCGCAGTGTCGCGGCGGCGGCGGCGGCGGCTGCTCCACAGATACATAATGCATGAGCACTCAGCGCGGCCGGTGACTGTACTCTGCCACTTCATACATATCGGCTACACTTTGTTTCTGCGACAATAAAACAACTTACTGCTTTAAAACATCGGAAATGACTTATTGTAGATTGGTTTCTTCAGCCTTATTGTTCTTTTATTACAATTTTATGAACGTTGAAAAACGGTTAAACAATTAATGAGTAATTATATTTTTACACTCTGTACATTGTAAGTAGATACAATGATATGATATTACAAAAAGCAAAAAGAATAAATAAGCGTTTATTCCCAGTAGTCCCTGTAACAGTCTATTCTGAACACATTTTTGTTTGAAAAAGAAACTGATAGAGGAACGAGTGGGATATAACCCAAATAAGTACAGATGCCAAATACCTACGAAATGCAAAAAATAAAATAAAAAGTAATGTCTGTCCACGAAAGCGACTGAGCATCAATATGTAGAGTAGTCTCGAGAGTTAAAAAACACAATTTGTAATTATGAGACAAAAGTACTTAATACTTCCTTTTATGAAATTCATCATTATATGAATCATTACCTATATCATCACATGACAGCGCAGTAAATTATTCTACGTAAAGGAAGCCGCAGACGCTGGATCTATAATAGTATTATAATGATGGCCGACAACAACGTCGTCGCTTGTTTTGAGCGTTGACAACGTATTGAATGCAAAATTCCCTTCCTAGAAATTTGATTTAATAGCGATTTTGTCCTCTTTGGTATCGACACAATGATTGCACAGCCGGAAAACGGACCATAATTCGGAGAAAATTGTCATCGGGAATAAAAATCCATTAAGAAAATTACAAGGGACTCGACGATTTAGGGTAAGTACATGTAGTTACTTATGATGTACTGAATTGCGAACGAAGTTGTGGCAGACGTTATTACGTAGGCGTTTGCAACTTAATAAACATAACACTTCTTAGAATATTGAAGTCAAAGTAGTCTCACCACAACAATGCAATAAATACAGACATTTTTCCGTATCGCAGACATCTACCCAAAATGACGATATAAAAACATTATTTCTCCAAATCTCATTTATCTTTCGGCTACGCCCAAGATCCGAACCACGGCTCCTTGAGGGCTCTTACGTTTTCCCAATGTCCTTGACAGAAGATGACCATACAAAGTTATCTCGGCTAAGGGTTAAATATTTTCTAATCTGGCGGGCTGTTCCAGAGCGCGAGCAACTTCACATGTCAGCCGAGGTCAACAATGTGCTCCACTTGTTTACTGATTGATAACTGTTACAAAGTGTACCTAATCTCCCAGAGGTCATTTTTGTTGCTGTTTACGGGAAGAAATTATGACAGTGTTTTGGAATTTTCTACGTAACTCTAAAACGTTATCAAATCTGTACAATCATGCATATACTGTATCAGAGTCGATCAACCTTACTAGCGGTATTTTAAGTACTAATATAAGTATGTAATAAAACGAAAAAGAAAACTTAACAGTGTATAATTAGGTAGAAATATATGTACAATTATCAGAAAAACATGAATATTATTCAACCGTAGAGATTAGCTAAAGATCGAAGAGTATTTGAAGTAGCTGTCGAGGTTGATGTTGTACCAGTCCCTGCAAATGCGGTCATGCCAGACGTAGTGGCCCTTGACGTCATGCGGCGCCACGGTGGCGAAGTAGAGGATGGCGCGCGTGCCCTCGAGCGCGTCCAGCTCGCCGGCGCCGCGCGAGCCCTCCGTGCGCACCAGCCCCGGCGTCACCGCGTTCAGGATCAGCTGTCGCTCAGCCGCCGCCTGCCGCAGCTGCACAAACGTCAGCGCCGCCGCCGCCATCTTGCCCACTCGCAGCGCGTGGAATATACCCTCGTCGGCGAAGTCCTCTTTCTTAAACGTACCATTCTTCACAGCATCCAAGTGCCAGTCGACAAAGGCGTCAATCTCCTTCACGGTCAAGTCTTTCTTAGATAGTACTTCCAGCCAGTGCTTGTTCCTCAAGTTGCTGAGGTGGCCGGTGACGCTGTTGACGTTGATGACGCGCCCGTATTGCGCCAGGAGCGGGTACAGGAACTCCTCGGACAGTTTTATGGCGTTGTAGTGGACGTCGATTACCTTCTTAGACTCCTCGTAGTCGGTGTACTTTTTGGTGACGTCGTAGTGACCGGCGTTGTTGATGAGTACGTTGATGGCGCCGTGCTCCTTCTTAAGGAAGTCACGGAAGCGCTGCAGCGAGGTGCGGTCCGTTACGTCGAGCTGGTGGAAGCGTGGCGACAAGCCTTCAGCTTGGAGCTTGGCGACAGCAGCTTTGCCCTTAGCCTCATCTCGGGCGGTGAGGTACACCACGCCGCTGTAGCGCTGGCAGAGACCTCGCACGGTTTCGAAGCCGATCCCGCGGTTGGCCCCCGTCACGATTGCCACCTTTTGCGACATGATGTTGCGAGCAAACGAGCTGTAATCAGTACTGATGGCTCTCAAGCTTGTCTGCCGCTTATATGCGCCTCTTATCAAAACAGATGTCGGTGTTATGGCAGTGTGTTCGAACAACGGTGAACTTCTGTTACGCAACTGTTACGTCAACTGTGTCAATATAACTGATAGTCTAATGATATAGCATTAATATTATCAGTCTTCAATATCTATTCGACTGTTCATTTTCGTTACTTCTACTTGAGCCAGAAGTAACTCTCTACGGCCCATAGTATCGAACTACGCAAAAGCTAGAGTAAGACAGGAAGGTCACCACTATTTATTTTGGCAAAATAATGAGAAGTATCAATTATTGCAGAGATTTGGCGCCAAATCTGTACAAATCCGTATTGATCATTTATAAGTTTAATAAGGATAGCATAAAAGCGCGTGGCTTGTGGAGGCTGCGTGCTCGCTTACTCTCTGGTGCCATCCGTACACATCAACGTTTACGATCTCTCTGTGAAGTTTCATCAATTACTTAAAAGTTTGCTTCTTCGTATTAAGTGTAATTCAGTTCAGATCGCAAAACTTTGTTTAAGACTAATGAAAATTACTTCATATCATACGTATGTATATGTATAATATTTAGGAACCATTAACTATCGTTGGTTAACATCATTAACTAGTCACCATCATAATAATGAAATATAAAGATATAACAAAACATAAAACACCATTTTATCTAAAAATCTAGAGGCTCTTAGTACGTGGTTTGGGGTGGCTAAGGAGCAAATAAGTAAAGATGCCGCGCTAGTGATTTCCCCGCGGACACGTTCCCCCCGCACCCCCAAAAGTAACGCTCAACCCCCCCGCCCCTCTCCCACTATATCAAGGCTCGCGTAAATTGGCTCCTTTAAAAATATTATTCGCGGCTCAATCTCCGAAGGGGCCTAAACATTTTGTTATGTACGGTCCGTCAAGAGTGTTCAGTTTTGATGACTTCCTGTGTCACTAAAATATCAATAAGTAGAATTGTTATAACTCAACTCAATATTGTTCACCGGGTATATAGTGGACTGTCCAGTCGTGACCACGACGCATGCAACTGCCTGGAAACGTCGAGTAAAATAACAAAGGAAAGCTCGAGCTTGTCTTTGATTATATTCGCGCCTGTTATATACCCGGTGGACAATATTGAGTTATAATGTCTGTGCGCGTTTCATTAAAATATTATCTAGAATTGTTATGTTGTGGGTGACATATAACTAGTTAAACCGAATGTCCGTGTGAGCTCTGTTAGTGTCTAACAAATAACATTCATGCGATTTTCAACCTTAGGGTGGTAAACCAGATTCTTGGTCGATTATATCTATGTTTAGCACTTTACACCGTTTAAGCATTTGGTACTATACAATTGTGAATAGTGATCAATGCAATTTATGAACAAGTGTGCTCCATCGTAGACCATGTTGCTGCTTAACATCAGGCAGGATGGTTGTTCATTTTGTTTAAAAAAAACTGTCGGAAAATATCACACTTTCAGACTGCTCTAATCTTTCAATCAGTGACAAGGCCATCTTCACTTAAGCCATACCTCATGTCTGATCTATCTTACTGAAAATTGGTCTTGGAGAACTAACAAAGTAATATTTTAATGAAATGTTGTCACTCCGTATGAAGATTTTTTTTTGACATAGGGTTCCTTTGAGCAAGTAGGTTAGTAATACCAACTGAGCTGAGTGACTTTAGGTATTTTTTATAATTTGATCTTGTGATACCTATTAAAAAATCTAAATAAAATAAAATACACTTCACGCCTTTTAATCTCAAAGCGGGCCAGAGGCACTTGCTAGGCAAGTGTCTACGGTTCACTAAGCGTATTTAACCCAACGTGACAGGGGGCGAGCCTAGCCGGACTCGAACCCGCGACCTCCCGGTTACAAATCAAGTATCCGACCAACTGGACTACAGACGCTCTGTCTACTCTCTCTACTCTGTCTGTCTCTAATACCCATTAATAGTGATTAAACCTAATAAACAATAAACAAAATGTCCGAAAAACCAACCGAATGTCGGAGCAGCGACCGCCTTACTGCAGTGGAACTGGGCCGGTCACGTCAGTCGGGTGGACCCCAATCGGTGGGCGAAAATAGTCACCGATTGGGTTCCCTCCGATGGACACTGGAAGCGAGATGGCGTGCCGACCTGGACCGACGCAGCGATGAGTGGAGGAAATGGGGGGAGGTCTTTGCCCAGCAGTGGGACACAACACAGGCTACATAATCAAAAAGCTATTACGGCGCGAAATGCATTGAAGAAAACAAAATATTTAAATGAAACTACGTAAGGTAGAAATAGTTTTCTTTTTCTAGATTTCTGAAGTGAAGGGTGTGTAACAGTGATTGATATCCGATAGAACACTGTAATTAAATCCGTACGTGTATCTGACGTCAACAGTGAGCGATAAAGCGCGTTTATCGCCGGCTGCTCATAACCAAAACAATTTTATTACATCTTTATCGTTTTATTTTGACTCTCTTCGCTTTCTGGACGTTTCTTAAGCGATAACCTATTGTTAATTCCACGAATAATTGTGTTTAATGTTTTGTTCCGGATATCTGTTTCATTGTATTCCTACACTATATTTATAAAGAGAAACGGGCGGCAGCGCTCATCTGTGATTAACCACAACCACCACCTGCGCTCGCCAACCCGCCCTGCCAAGCGTGGCGATTACTGGCATATCACCCCAAAATGAGATCCGTCATTTGGGGAGGCCTTCCGTGGCGTGCGCTGAGCATATAGTTAATCATACAAAATGCTCTAGGATGATCCGTTTTATATTTAGAATGTTTTGCTCCCCAGGTAATGTCATTTTGGCGACGGGATTTCGAAGTAAATGGTTTAATCCTTATAAAAGTTGCTCTAGATAACTTTTGAATTGTTCAATCTGTTACCCTTAAACTATTAATTCGTCCAAAAGATACCTATTATGTAAGTACTTACCTACTATTAAAAAAATACATAAAAAAGGCACGGGGCGGCGCGCGGCGTAAAGTTTGGCATTTTGTATTTGTAAAAGTGAATAGCCAGCCGGGCAACACAGCGGTGCGGGGGAGGGGAGGTCAGATCAGTGCGATAGGTAAGGCTTAAATAAAAAAAAACTGAG
>SJJU01010611.1:0-12188 GCA_012932125.1 Conopomorpha cramerella | reverse complement strand
GTGGTTACGCTGGGGCTTTCAGAGTATAACCTACTAACTCTATTGAAAAGCGGACACAAAAGCCGGCAACATTCTTTTGTCCCCCGTCAATGGTGTTTTACGACGAATATTTCTAGTTGTTGTCCATTGGACGAGGTTTTTTTTATCAATATGCAACAAGCATTTGACCACCATCTTGCCTGATATTAAGCAGCGATGTGGTCTACGATGGAGCGCACTTGTTCATTAGGTACCTATTCGCCCGCGACTTGAAGACTTTCAGTCTGTGTGCAGGAAACACAAACTCCGGCAAGTCATTGCACATCCTGACGGTTCGCACTATGAAAGTAGACGCAAACCGTTTGGTTCGCGTAAATGGTAAATCCGAGGTTTAGGAAATGTGTTTTGTACTAAGTATTTTTTCATAATTTTACAAGCTTATGCTGCTTACGAGTATTACTGGGTGCCGACAATGTGCTCCTTCATGAACGCTACGCCACAATTCCTTTGAAGTGTACCGAAAAAACCGACAATTTCCCTAATGCTACGAAGTCACTATACTATAGCCTCCTGTTACACCATACCACCCACTACATTGCCACTAATAGAAGAAAAGGCATAATTCTGGGCTTTGAGCAAAGAATAATGACCCTAAGTGGTCCTGTAGCTCAGTCAGTAAATAAGTACATATTTCCACCGTAGAGCGTCTGTAGTTGGTCGGATACTTGACTTGAAATCGAGAGGTAGCGGATTCGAATACATGTGGCAAATGGGACTCTTTTTGAGAGCCTATAAGGACAGCATCGTGATGGGGTATTCATCGCGATATTCAGCACAACACATAGTGTGTGCACAACAATATCCTATGATGTATATAATATCATGCTTGGTGAAACGTGGGCATTTGCTTAGCAAGTGCCTCTGTCTACCTTGCTTTGGGATTAAAAGTGTATTTTTTTCTATGAAAACAATGAGATTTACGCTATTTCGTATGACAACGGTACAGAGGACATCATGAACCATTCTATACAGGGCCAAAATAATGCACATGAAATAAGGCAGGTTCCATAGATCGTTTTAGATGAGAGTTCGAATCAACGCAGCAATGTTATCAAATGTGTATCGAGAAAATACACAGCTTGTTTTCCTGCTCCTTTCCTATTATCGTTTCCTCAGAAAACGAAGTCGGATTAGGATTGATTGCAAATGAAATCGAGCTCACGAACGCTTTGCGTCGCTCAACTTAATCTTGCAGTGAGGCAGTGTAAATGTTCTTATAGGGCGCATGTCGAAGTAAATAATATAAAAACGCATAGGTATACATACAAAGATAGCCCCCAGAGGGGTAAGCAGACAATAACAACACCTGTCACGATTCTGAGACATGAATTCAAGGGTCGTAAAATGCGAGCGATTTTCTATAAAGGAAAGTTTAAAGGGGACTTTGTGTTTTTCTAATTAAGTCGTTGTGAAATGTGTTTTAAATGATGAACGCTTCTAATTATGAATCTTGCACATTATATAAAACATTCAATCAAAAAGTTTAGCCAGAAAGTCAGCCCATGATATCAAACAACTTTCCACAATTAACCCTATGTCAAAAACAAAAAATCTTTTCTTCTGTTTTTCAACGTTTTCGTTTTGTTTTTGACATGGGGTTCCTTGGGGAAAATTTTGGTGTCATGCCTTCCTCCAGTTTCACTTGTTTTTTTTTACCTTATATAATACCTTGCTTTGTCTACGCACATCAATATTTTTATACAGTGGCAAGTTGTTTTCTAGTAACATGATCTTTGTTTAAAAGGTGCCCCTTAACCATTTCCGGGAAGATAAGGACCTATAGCTGTTCTAAAAATAAAATACCTATTTTGTCTCTCTACTGTCCGCGAATGTGTTAAGGAGCATTTTCATTGGTTGTTTATAATATGGTCCAAAGTTCTGCTGGTGGAAACCAACGTGCACCTATTGAAAGAGGTCCATAATGATGATTGTTTATGACAATTCCTACCTCTTTTTCAAAAAAATAATTACCTACCTAGTATTAACACTTTCCAAGACACACCCCGCCTGCAGATGCGATAACACTAAAACTTCTACAGTAGTATTTGAGTGTCCATGAAAGTGTTGTGTGTTAGTAATAAAAGTTATACAATGTGTAACATATTCACTGTTTTGTCCTTTTCTATTCATTTCCTTGATATGTGCAAAAGACAAAACAGTGCGTACATAGAATAGAGGGTAATATATTCTGTGTTTCCTGCGCAGAATAGTCTGGAGTTCTTCAAATAACGGATAAATAGGTACCTAATGAATAAATGTGCTCCATCGTAGACCAAATCGTTGATTAATCAGACAGGATGGTAGTCAAATGCTTATTCATTATTCATAGTGTTTAAAAAAAAAAGATCTGTATCAGGGGGCCAAGTCTGCTACACTCTTGTAGTGGCATCGATCTGACATCGTAGTGGTAAACAAAAGGCATCGCTGTTTCACTACGGATCGCAGTGAAATAAAAGTAAAGAAATCAGTAATGCACACCGTTTGCCGCTACGATGCCAGAGCGATGCAATTACGAGAGTGTAGCAGACTTAGGCCCTGATCTTTTTTTTTAAACACTATGAATACTGAATAAGCATTTGACCACATTATCAACGACTTGGTCTACGATGGAGCACATTTATTCATTAGGTGCCTATTTACCCGTGATTTGAAGAACTCCAGACTATTCTGCGCGCGCGCTAAAGAGTACGCTTAGGCCCCAGGACTTAGTACCTAAGTGAAGTTTATAGTCTCTGTCTACACCTCTGAATAGCAGACAATGATGTCCCAGATGATGATTTTATCAATGCCGTGATATTAACCCCCTTACCAAACGCCTTTTTATTTACACAAATGTTATTACAGGTCTACTTGAACTGGTTATTTCGTATTTGACATACAACTGACAAGTTAAGTTGAGCTTTGTGTATCTTCTAAATAGCAATTCCGCTATTATTGGTAAGGCCCTAAAACTACATTCCATTACTTATCAATAGTGAACAATTAATCATTTTTTAAGGAAACGCGCACTGACATGATATTTAATGTTTAAAACGGGTATTATTGCGCGAAGATTAACCAAAGATAAGCATTTCGCTTACCTTCGTTGTTTGCACGACGATTCGACACAGTGAACGTTTACCTTAAAACTGAGTAACATTAAAGTTTCAATGCGTCTTGGCATCTGCCGTGTTGTCGGAGGCTTCGCACTACCCTCCCCCTCCCTCCCCTAGGCTTATTGTAAAGCTGTCTAATGGACGGAATCATTTATCACAATTTGTATTAAGAAAACTGTGTCAGTAAGTATACCTACAAACTCTAATGTAAGTTACTTGTTGCGTATTTTTGTACTCTTGACTTTGTTACCATGCTGCTTTGGACTTATGAATGAACACTTTATTGTCAACTTAGCAAAACTTCCACTATATTTTCTTTGAGGAGATGAGCATTTGGTCCAATTATCTAACGGTCCACTTCTTAAATGGTGCACATTGCAAACGACGTTATTTGATGATGGCAGAGCAGATAAATCGAGAGAAAATAACAAAAAGTATGTATTGTTGTCTTGTATTCAATATTACTACCTCAGATTTACCTATACTGCGTGTAAAAGGACCCCGAGCAGTGATCTTATAAGCGTTGTTGGGCTCGTCAATATAAATAACGTATAATATGCAGAAAGAAAAAATATCTCCATACAAAATACACATATTTTTGCCTCCCGGGATGAAATTTTGTATGGGGACTGTATTCTTTTTCATTTCCCCACATTGTTGCCATAGTAAAAGTTATTCATATTCACGAGCCCAACAACGTTTCTATTTTATATACGATTTATTTTATATACGACCCGAATTTTTTTCACACAAGTGTTGAACAAATTCGTAAATAGGACAAAAGAAATAGGCTGTATGCCATTATACTCTCGAGTTAATGTGCAGAAACTAACTTCACGAGCAATAAACCCTCAGAACTTAATCTTAATTGAAATTAAAGGACCGTATCTCCTTTTATTAGTAGACACGTGATGCTGCGATGGTAGACGTATATTTTGTATGGCGGAAAATATGTTGTTGGTCACGTGCTTATTCGGTTTTCTGTTATGTGAGTTTTTTTTTTAATTTTATTATTATGTAAAGAGCAAAAGGCAAGGCAAGTTTGTACATCTTTTTTTGTCTCATAGTAATAATGAAATCTCCGACTATTTAGATTAGGGATGCATTGCAGTGCAGTGCATATTATCTATTGTTCTTCTCATTTCTAAACCGTTTTTAGAAGGCTAACCCCCCTCCCGCGGGATCTAGTCCAGTCGTCATTGATTGAGCTCTTGGTCTATTCTGGTTGCCGCTGTAGATCCTGCAGTGCAATTCTCGTATTTTCGTCGATACTAAAAAAGTCTCAACTTAGTCCGAACTCACTTGTTACTATCGTTCTCGTGTTACTATCGAATTTCAATAGTACGTCAAACGGCTCGGAATCGTCAAAGCGTATTCTCGTAAACAAGCAAAACTAAAGTTACTCTTCTCAAACAAACGGTATTCTGGTAATTTTTGAACTCGACTAAACTCGAACGTAAGCTAAACCAAAACGTAATCGTAATCGAGCAAAAATACGAGAATTGCACTACTGGTTCTAATAGGAATCACAGTGGTGGATGTGGGTGGGAATATCCCGGAAATTACGTAAATTAATTAAAACAACTTTAAGTAAAAAAGAACCTACTTAAAAAGTTCCCCGCGACTTATCGGATCTGCCATCAACTTCAACTGCGAGTAGTGACTGAACTGCACCCGTACTATGAAGTAATTAAAACATAAAGTGATATTGCGTACACTGTGTGATAGTGACAGCGCTATACCACCCATATAGCTCTGTCCCTCACAACAATATTACTTTTAGATCTCTTGCCTCTTTCATTCTCTTTGGAGTTATGTCAATTTTAGCCTGCCAGTTGGGATTTAGATGGACCAATCTAAATTTACATTTTTTAACTATACTGCATGTAAGAAGATCCCAAGCAATGATCTTGAAATGTTGCTGGGCCTCAAAATAGGTAACTATTTTTACTTTGATGACAATGCTGGGAAATAATATTTTCATTTCCAAACAAAATACGACCCTTTTTGCTCTAGGGCTTCGTTTACCCGCATTGTCGCCATAGCAAAAGTTGTTCATATTGATATGTCCTACAACATAGATAGTTCCAACATAGTTCCAAGACAATTCTCGTGTGGACCACGAGCAATGGTCTTGGAACGTTTACACGCAATATAGTAAAACATAACAGTAAGAGAAGGTTGTGTTACAAAGGTTGCCTAGCCCATCACCCCGGATATTAAGGTATATTTTTACGCCTTTTATTGGAAAAAAAGTTCTAGTATTTTTTATATCTCAGTCTACCACGAGACATGAAGATATTTTCATCCGCGTCGTATTTTCAAACCTAAGTCCCTTTTGTCTCGCAAACTCTTAATAAAACGATAAACTTAATCCTCTCATGGCCTTGGATAAAAACAAAGCCCCGAGAAAAAGTTAGTTTAAAAAAGAAACCAGTGGCCTATACATACAGTTCAACAAGAATGTTTAGCGCGTGAGTTCAGAATATTTAATGTATATTCTCACCATGTCCAGATTTGTTTTAGGGCCTTTGCATTCATTATTTTACATGGGGCCTCTTACCTCTTAAGTTCTATGGTACCCCAGTGGTACAGTCCCTTTACAAGATGGCGCCATGCCGTCCTGTCCTCTGCGACTGCTCTGGCATCGCACCAGCTCAGCCCTCGCGCTCTCAGCTCGCCGTCGACGGTGCGTCGCCACGTGTGCACGGGGCGTCCAGGCCTGCGTCGACCTCCCCAAGGCTGCCATTCGACTACATTACATGGGGCATTCATCATAAAAAACAAGATACAATTATTGTTCTTTAAAGAAACGCGGACCGACTTTATATTAAAAGTTTAAAAGGGGTATTACGGAACGAAAATTAACCAAAGATAAGCGGATAACATAAAAAGAAGGTTTGCTGAATGTTACAATTGGTATTTTGTATGGCAAACTTTTAAGCCATGAAAATGTTGCTTGTAGCACGGTGCGGTCGGCTAAGAAAATATTCTCTATTTATGTCACAAAATATCGATAAGGCAGAGTTATTATATTATGTCAAGTAAAAATTGAACCTTAATGCCCAGTGACATACACATGACTTTAAACCTTAGGTGGTACACAAAATTCTTGGCCGACTGTACATTCAAACTTTTACCTGCAGTTTTCCGTAGAGACCTACCTTTCTTACCTCAGAACATAAAGCGAAGTTTTATTACATGTTTCGCCTGGTGCCTAGCGTACTGCGTTGTATTTATCTTTAGTTAGGCAAGGATTTTACATGAGATGCCCTTAAAATACCTACGGCAAAACCTTTTCAATAGGCGACAGCAACCCCTATAAAACCTTTCACGGCAAAATGCGAAACCTGTGTCCTCACGTACATTTCGTTGAGTAAAAAAAAACTCGTGAAACATAAAAAAAAGTAACTAGAAAAGGAGGTATCAGTAGACTTAAAGGTCAACACACTCAATGCGGTCCGGGTTATGGATTTTTATAGAAATCACATTATTCATTCTATACCTACCGTTGGTCGAGTGGTGACGGCGAATAGAATACATGTGTCACCACCCCAGCCCAACTTTTCGCGTCGTGGGGGTCGTAAGAAGTGACCGAGGAAACTCCAGAAGACGGGCAGCAGCGCTCTCTGTAAGTTAAACCACAACACCACTGCGATCGCCAACCCGCCTGCCAAGCGTGGCGATTATTGGCATTTCCCTCCAAATGATCATAGTAATCATTGAATAATCATCATCAGAGGGGCCCTCTGATGATGATGATGATGATTCTACGGCGATCCGAAAATACGCTTTTGACACTATGTATTCTAATCGTGACTACACGGCCGTCGATTTTTTTGTTTTTTCTCTCTTAGTCATGCATTTTATTATTAAAAGGCCCACCCATGTAGAAGAACGGGCAGCCCATATTGCTTAAATCAAATAAAAATCGGCTAATGTTGAAACGTTCTTCTGTATTTGCTGCTTCATTCGTAATTCATACATTGTTGTTCCCGGTAGTGGTTGGTAAGGAGAAGATGAAAAAAATGATGTGCAAGTGTTTTACATTGAAAAGTTATCTGCCATATTGCTGGCGGAACAGCGGAACTAAAAATAAAAAGGTTACATTTGGTGTTGGACTCACAGGAATGATTGATTTGTACATATTTCCCCTATGAAATATTTTTATTGTAACGAAACGCGCGCACTGACATGATATTAAAAGTTTAAAACGGGTATTATAGCGCGAAAATTAACCAAAGATAAGCAGTCGGCTTACCTTCATTGTTTGCCCGACGTTTCGACACATGTTAATAATTAACACGTCAACACTTCGCACTATAATACCCGTTTAAATCTTTTAATATACTATAAATAATGCTTAATATACTTATTATACAGAGTGGGGCTTTAAATAGGAGAGGAAAACTTAGAGGAATTACATTTTCAGTTGTTATATTCAGGTCCTAGCATTGTAATGGAGTGATGATGTTCAGAATCGATTTAAAAAAAGCGTCTTTTTTAAAAAAAATATCGCACAAGCAACGAACATTCCCTTGTTTCCAATACGCTCTTCACTGACATTTACGTACGTTACTTACGTTGATTATGGGTATTCAATTTAAAATCAATGAATTCCGAAATAACGACTTTAAAGTGAAAAAAAAATGTCACATAACCACATCAGACTAACTTAGAGAGGTCGAAATAATCTAAATTAGAATTGATTGCTCGTATTTTAGGCTCCACCCTGTATACTCATACTAAATAGACTATTAAGTATTTATAGAGGCTATTAAGTATTTATAGGGATAGCCTATTGATTGATATTGGACAATATAGTTTGGTACTAAATGATTTATGATTGCTAGTTGTAAATTGTTTAACAAATTAGTTAGGTATTTGGTAAACTATTGGTGAACTAAACAAAATATACCTACAATTGTTAAAATAGTAATGCTTTCGCGACAACACGCTAAATTAAGATAAGGATGATTTGTTTTTTTTTTTAAAAGGAACCTTTCTCATATAACACCCTCTTTGAGAAAGGCTCTTTAAAAAAAAACAAACGAGCTAGTCGGAAGACGCACGGTCATATAATGAAGTACTTGCATCTCTCTCGTTTCAAACTATCTTTGACAGAATGTTTTTTTTTTTAAAACTCATTCCGACATACATTATTATTGTAAAAAAAACCCCTGAAAGGCCCTACGGTAATAAGTAAGTCGATTTTAACCGATTTTTGACGATTCTATTTTTTCTTGAAAAGTAGATATTTCAAATATGTTCCATGATTAGGAAGTCAGGGTTGAATGATGGCAGAGCGCATAAATCGAAGGAATTTGTCAAAAAATCTTACTGGTTGAAGCTTTACAAGCTTTACAATTATACTTGTTTACTACTTAACTCCACGATATAGCTAAATTAAAAGTACCTACTTTAAAAAACTAGATACCTATTTGTGTTCTTTGAAATACGAGATGCAGAGCGAATTTCTTTTTTTTTCCAAAAAAACTACAGTTACAGTTACAGTACGAAAACAAAGTAAAATCAAAAATCTCGCAACCTATGATTTTGACAGAAACATGAGAGGCGCAAAACGTAGGTAATCTGATTTCTCGACTGTATTTGAACGAGGTTTTTTACACACGGTTCAGTAGTTTTCTTTTTACTAAATTTACTAATAAACGCAGCAATGTTTTCTTTAGAATTCTTGTGTTCACGTTATATTTTTTTAAATATTTGAATTTTTTTAAAATTTAAAACCTTTTGTTAAATTTGGGCTGTTTTAAAGAAACTAGATAATATGGTAACTGAGGTTTAAATGGATGGGAATTAATTACTTTATTTTCTGGCCAAAAGTCAGGCTGTTTCATACTTATTTACATAGTAAAATTAACTGAATCATCCTAAATCACAAGCATAATCCGACATGAAATAAATACAAAATAGTACAGGTAGCGCAGTTTAATTATTAAGCGACTTAAAAAAGAAGGTATTTTAATTCGACCATATCGTCATCATCATCGGCCACATGTCCACTGCTGGACGCGGGTCTCCCCCAATGATTACTATGATTCGATCGTATAGTATAGAGGTTTATTTTTTTTATGTTTGTTTGCGGATAACTTCGGTGTTATATTCTATTGAACGTGTGATGACGGCAAATAGAATACATGTGTCACCGCACTAGCCCAACTTTTCCCGTCGTGGGGGTCGTAAGAAGCGACCTAGGGAAGTCTGCAGAGAACAATCGCCTTCTATGACCCCCAAGACGGGAAAATTTCGGCTGGGGTGGTGACCGTGTATTTCATTCGCCGTCACACCACGGCTAGTGGATTACGAGGTGAGCTGGAAAGAAACACACATACATGGCGATGATACATGTCAGCATGTATAGCGAAAAAAAAGTCACGAAGTATTGTTCTATACAGGGTGGAAAAAAGTTATGGGCCCTGAAGGGGAACTGCGTTAAATCCTTTAGTTAGCTCATTTTACTGAAAGGAAACATTCCTTTATTTTTAAAAAGAAACAAAACTGCATTAATACATTTTTAAAATTTTGCTAGTATCAACCCGGAATCGAACCGACTAAAAATTAAAAAGTAACTTTCGCTACGAATCGGTAGGCTTATTGTTTGGGATAAACTTTGTCTAAGAAACGTTTATTTGGTAATTGTAATAAAAAAGTGAAAAAAAAACAAGCGAGGTTTAATTAAAAATTTACAATTACTTTCAGAATTATATAATTTATTGAAGACTCATACATGGCACAGACATTTTGCTCACGAGTGTGCTATAATCTTCCTAAACCGTGAACCAGCCAAATTTGAGAATATTTCGAGTTCCAAACTAAGTTGTTTTTACGTAGCACAATAGGTACTCGATACGGGACAAACGAAGCACTCGTAAAAATAAACTAATGCAAAAAAGAAGTCTGCATTCCGTCTCGTCACTGCTCACTACAGTCCGCGCGCTGTCAGAAGCCCATTTTCACAGGTGTTCCTAGTGAGATAGTGATTTTAAAGTGAAACTTTCATTACATCGTCTCAAACTTTTTCGTCTGTGTGTTGCATGTCGCGTGACGGTCGGCCGCGGAGTAGGGAGTTACACTTTTACCGTGGATTGGTAAAACCACACGTTTTTTATTTGCAATATGCAAGCTCACAATATAATAGACATTTTTCTCATACGTTTCACCTGCTTACTACTAAGCAATACTGACCTGATAAAAATATCTTTCTTGATTAAAAACCAATCTAAAAAACATGTCACTATGATTGCATGACAGAGAACATTGAGGAAATAGTACGTCTAAAATATCATGAACGCCGTATTTGCGTCCGTTATTTCCGTTCTACATTTTTTTTTATAATTTCAATTGTGTTGTCAATGTGTGAAAATTCCTTCTTACAGCGCGCGGACTATAGTTTGCTTATTTATACCCTCGATCCGGACTTGGAACCGTAGAAATGACAAAAAGCTGGATGTCTTTTTCAGGTGTATTTTCAGCGGCCGCGGATAGCTGCGGTATAAACTGCCCGAATGAAGACCGAGATTTAGCGTGCGGCTTCGACCTGGGCTTGAAGAGTTACGCCATGTTTATCAACGGATGTTCTATGGGTGAAGCCAACCTGTGTTTTGGCCGAGGTGAGATTTTTTCAAGTATTTAGTAAAATATATTTTTTTAAACACTGTGAACAAGTCTTTGGCCACCATCCTGCCTGATCCTAAGCAACGATGTGTTCAACGATGGAGCTCACGTGTTAATTAGGCACATTTATCGGCAAATCGAATCTCTAGCGAAAGAACAGTGCATAACTACGAAACAAAGTCCGAGAAAGTAGCAGCGGCATCTTGCGTGTTATTTCAAGTCGAGTGAACAGTACCCTAATTATGCAGACCATTGTGGATAGGATTAAGTCAGTTAGGAAATATGAAAACTACGCATAGTTTTGGTAAGCCTTATCTTATAAGCATACTAACAACTTGGACCTGTTAGTTGTCTGATAATAAACGAATTTGAATGCAAATGGAGAGCAACGGATACAGTGACGATGAGTAATTTGTATGATGTTTGTTGTTAAAAATAGAGAAAAAAATATGGAGAACGTAAAAACGAATTAAAGTAAACAAAACAAAACTAGATAAATACTTCTTCTTGCTACTTAATGAAATTATACACACCTATGTAGCCATTAATACAAAGTAATAATATATACTATATATATGTATAATAAACAGATAGAATGTATGTCACATAATGTACTATCTGACCCGGCGTTAATATTGTTTGCCAATTTACACTATTAACACATTAGCGGACAGTAAAATAGACACAATAGACCTTTTATTGTTATGACGCATATACGCGTTTACTGTCCGGGAAAGAGTTAATAGTGTTTATCTGCTAATACTGTCGGAGTAGGCTGAGAAATACCAGACATGGTGTGGGCTTCGTGGGGCTTCCCACGCAAGCATATAGAAAGGCTTTACTTATTCTTCACACTTTAACTATACACTTTCACAACCAAATTACAAAATACACTTAGGTTATGCAAACAAAACGTGGACAGTTTCAATGCGCTGGGCTAACGTAGCTGTCGCCGGCAGGTGGCGCGTGCTTCCGTTTCGTTTTTCGTCTGTACTCATGACCGGATACAACATATATATGTATATATTTTCTTTACAACAACACACACATTACCTTCATCCTTTGTTTAGAAGCTAAAGCACTTGTGCTATGTAATAAAAACAACAAAATATAATTACTTAAATACTTTTTGTTCCTTTTAAATATATTTAATTAAAACACCCATACATATCTAACAAGAACTTAAAAGCTCATCACCTTAATACCTGTCAGCGGTGGGAGTAGAACCCTCATGCTGACCCCTACACCAACGGGCCCGTATATGCATTATATTATAATCATGATATACAAAAATCTTCTTCCAGAATCAATTATTAAAGGGCTTAGCTTAAAAAAAATTGGCAGTAGATCGGCAGGTTACAAATATATTTTTTTAAAAAACGGTTTTTTTTTTATTACTATGAACAAGCGTTTGACCAC
>SJJU01010610.1:0-15191 GCA_012932125.1 Conopomorpha cramerella | reverse complement strand
TGTGAGTTAAACCACAACACCACTGCAATCGCCAACCCGCCTGCCAAGCGTGGCGATTATTGGCATTTCTCCTCAAACGATCATAGAAATTATTGGGGCAGGCCCTCGCCCAGCAGTGTCCGTCATGTGGCTGACAATGAGGATGACGTTATTCAACATTTTGATTGTTTATCCCTTTCTTTCCTAAGAAAAAGTTGGAGAGAGACATCAATATTGTTCACCGGGTATATGTATAGGCGCGAATATAATCAAAGACAAGCTCGAGCTATGTCCAGCAGTGGACAAGTATGGGCTGATGATGATGATGATGATGATGATGATGAAGCTCGAGCTTACCTTTGTTATTTCAATCGTCACCACGACGCATACAACTGCGTTGAAACGTCGAGTAAAATAACAAAGGTAAGCTCGAGCTTGTCTTTGATATATACCCGGTGTACAATATTGAGTTATAATGTCTGTGCGCGTTTCATAAAAAAAAATGATCTAATAGTACATCCTCAAAAGCCCTAAGATGAATTTACATTCTCTCTTAACGAGAGATCTTAGAGCAACGGAAGAATAAGGCGTTTTACTTTGACTTCAAGATTGCCTTTCAAGATATTAAGGAGCCACTAAGAAATAACTTAAGGAGCTTTTATACACGGCGATGACGATACATGGGTATAAGTAAATGCCCACTTTTGTGTTTGTTTTTTTTTAATTATCTTTCTGTTAGATAGTCTGATGGATTTGACATACAACTCACCTAGAAATACATTTCCTTTTGCCAAAAAAAAAAACACTATAAATCATACAAAAGTTCCGTGGCATAATAAAATTAAAAACTTCAGTAAAGTATATAATACTGGAAGTATTAAGTACAAGAAAACACTTCCTATATTGCTATTTTACTGTCATTAAAAAACAGTTTATTTTACTCGGCTAATTCTCCTCGATTGCGAGATACTAAGATTATGTTGTGTACATAAAATTATGTGTGACCCGGAATTTATGCTCGCGAGTGTATTTAGAATAAATTTATCTTACCTATTGCCTCTTTTTTTTAATAAAGTGTGTAGTATCCAGTTGCAATGATTTATTACGCGTTACTGAGAAGATAAAGTAGTGAAAAAGTTAAAATTTCTCATAAACGAATCAATCCGCTAAAAAAAACGGAAATGCAAAAAGATGTTTTTAACCCAATCAACCGTTGATTAAATTAATTTGGTACCAGCTTTTCCGGTAAAAAAATACTTTTCCCGTCGTGTGGGTCGTAAGAGGCGACCGAGGGCACTCTCCAGAGGACGGGCAGCAGAGCTCTCTGCGAGTTAAACCACAACACCACTGCGATCGCCAGCCCGCCTACCAAGAGTGGCGATTGTTGGCATGATCATGGAAATGATTGGGGGAGGCCCTCGTCCAGCAGTGGACGTCATGTATCTGATGACATCATCATCAGCATCATGACACTTAACACTCGACTATTTTTGTTGGTTCGGTTCGATATTAGGTATACTAGTTATCTATCTATCGGCTTTACTTTTTTTTCCTAGACATATACTTCACGCCTTTTAACCTCAAAGCGGGGTAGGCAGAGGTACTTGCAAAAGCAAATGCCCACGGTTCACCGAGCGTATTTAACCCAACAACGTGCCGTTATATGGTTTCCATACACACCTTATGGTGTGCGGGTTTCATCACGATGTTGTCCTTCACCGTACGAGGGTTGCGTTGCGTACATAGGCTCTGAAAAAGACTCCTATTGGTACACGACCATTAGCCGGTATCGAACCCTCGACCTCCCCGTTACAGGTCAAGTATCCGACCAACTGGACCACAGACGCTCCACTAGGCACTAGGGAAAAGAACCGAAATTCACGCACGAAATTCACGAACCCCATATTTTTTTACGTTACTAAACCAGAAACAACGTAATATCAGCAGGAAGGTAGATATAGGCAAATTAACCAACACGTAAGAACAAACTAAAATGACCTTGGCAAAGTGCATTGCAAATTGTATCGTATGAGTGTTCTACGTTTCATACAAAACAGTGATTTATTAGAGCCATTTTCCCTTGAAAACCCTGAGTCAGAAAGGTCTTGAATCGGTTCAAATATTACAATGCACCCGTCCTTATGCAGAATAATCGCATATGGGCCTTTGTCTTCAACAAGTTTGCATGAATTTGAATACATTATTGTAATTTGTTGTTAGGTGCGAAATTATCTTCATGTACAATTTGTGTGGAATGTACTTTAGGTATTTTGCATGGATGTTGATTAACAATAATGATATCTGTATCAGAATCTCATGAACGTTTAACTAATCATCTATGATCTGATAAATTTGACACGCAACTAAGTAAAAGAAAGATTCGAACTGTTAAATTCAAATGATGATAAGGCTCTAATGTTGTTTCTTTCAGCTGGCAAACATCAGAAAGAGATGGAACGAGAATGGCAAAGTAAGACCGTGATTTAAAAAAGGGTGCCAAGGAGAGAAGAAACGTTCACCGATTTCCGGAATTTTAGTAATTATATGGGTATTTTAAGTTCCAATGTGGTTTCTTTTCGTTGCTAGCATACATCATAATGAAATAGAACGATGGGTAGTGGTAATAAAAAAACGCCTTTTAATCCCAAAGCGGGGTAGGCAGAGGCACTTGCGTCGGTGCTTCAGTGGTAAATAAAGGTTGTGAATAAAAAAAGAAACTAAGATTCCTAAAAGGGAAATCTTCAAGCTTCCCGCGATACAAACTTCTCATTTGCGACAGAACTTTTAATATACTGACTTAACTTGTAGTACTTTTGGTTAGAACACATAAACATTACAATTTTATGGAATGAGAGTAGCAGAAAACGACGGCAACTAAGAAAAAAAAAACAAAGATTACTAATCAATACTAATATTATAAATTGCGAAGAGTTTGTTTGGTTGAACGCGCTAATCTCAAGGACGGCTAGTAAAATATGAAAATCTTCAGCAATCCCGCGACACGAATTTTGAATAACAAACAGAACGCAAAATTTCAGTGGAAAATAATGAGTCCAAAGCTTCGGCAGCGAGTCCAAAACGGTGTTAATTATCGGGGCTTTATTCTGGTTCACGAGGCGTGTCGGATGTTGAGCTGATTACGTGTCATTTAGTATTACTGTCAAGTTGCACACTGCACGGTATTAACTTGGATAGTTGCACCTGGATGCATTGATAAATGGCCGAGTTTAAAATTGCACCTATTTGTTGTTTTCAGGTTTGGTGAGGTAAGTATCAAGTGCTTAACGTAAAGGCCTACCATATATTGTGGTTGAAGTTTGCAATTTGGTTGCGCTGACGTTGAAAATAATATTGCGTGGTACACTGCTATTAAGGTTCTTAAAGGTGTTTTTAAAGCTTTATTTTGGTTCTGTGGTCTGGTCTAGGAGAAAAAAAATTACACCAGATTTAGTACAGCCAAGCTGTGGACAAGTATGGGCTGATGATGATGATGAAGCTGTGGACTATTCGTGTCTGTTAAATTGAAGTCTCCAAATAAAAAATAACAGACAAATAATATCAAAAGCATTAATCTACTATTTGCTGCCTATGCCACAACAATACAATATATATTATTCTGGAAGGGGATATACCACATCCGTGATATATTTTTTTACCTTAATATTATTGATTTGTGATACCTTACATAAATACTTTTAGAAGTTTCGTTTAGAAACGATGGTCAATCCAATTTGACGAATCGAACATTTTGTTTTACAAGTTAATGGATACGATAGATTTTATTGATTTCGAAGTAGTAATATATTCATTACCTATTTAGTACCTTTAGAATATGCAAACTATTTTACGTAAAAGATGAGCCTTACGAAGATATCAGATAAATTCGAAATCTATATGACATCATAGAATGAATTGTTGTATGCAAATGCAAGAAATTGGAATTCTGGCAGTCGGGAAGACCAGATCCATCCCAAGAAGATTAAGACCCATCACTGCAAAGAAACTAGACACCTTCGGTAGGCAAATTGGTCTTGAAATGCATAACTTCTACTTGAATGATGATGATCCAAATAAGATGTAACGTCAGCTAATTAATGTTATCCATGACCTACATGAGAGGACTTTTCCTATATAAAATTACCAAGATTTTTACTAATAA
Source organism: Conopomorpha cramerella (assembly GCA_012932125.1). Classification (NCBI taxonomy): domain Eukaryota; kingdom Metazoa; phylum Arthropoda; class Insecta; order Lepidoptera; family Gracillariidae; genus Conopomorpha; species Conopomorpha cramerella. The sequence goes on along the minus strand of SJJU01010610.1, from coordinate 11,053 downwards.
GGTTCCATAGAGAGAGCAAACAATTCCTCTGAGGTAATGAAATAATAATAATATGTGCAAAGTAAACTAATAAGAGAAGAAAACTGCAAACTGACCTACATAAGGAAACAAAGGTTCTCGCAAAAGAGCGACCCAGATAGGAAGTGCCAAAATCGTACTAATGATTGCCTTAATTATATGGGTTGCAATACAGTTATGGGATATGATAAAGTTCACTTAGTCAAACCAATATGACCCTTATTGCACTTGTTATTAATATCGGATTGCAAGTTCATTGTATTTTGGAGAACGAAACCACTAAATTATGTCTCGACGCACATCTACCTTTTTTTGAGCAAATTCAATTCACCCAAGGTGTGACCAATTTTTTGCGAGGTCAATTCTGCAAATGTGTTAGGTATAAAAAGATCTTTGTGGTCACGAAATCACAACGGCAACAGAACCGACTTTAACCAGTACTAGCAACCCGAGCATAATTTTTTTGAAAGTTTACCATCGTCAAATCCTGATTTACTTATCATTGAACTACATTGCAAATATCTTCTAAACAACTAAAAAAAAAGTATGAATGCATTTTTTCTTGTTACTAGCTGTCCCGGCAAACATTTGTTTTGCCATAATAAGTTGTATTTGTACCCCGTGTGTATTGAAAGAAATACAACTGGAAGATGCAAAAAAAAAAGATAGTAGCTGATTCTCAGACCTACTGAATACGCATAGAAAATTTGCAAAAAATTGGTAAAGCCGTTTCGGAGGAGCACGGTAACTAACATTATGACATGTAAATTTTATATATTAGACTAGTGGACTCGACAGACGTTGTCCTGCCTTAACTATTAATATGAATATAAAATTAGTATAACCTCCAGGGTGGCCTGTGCCCAGCAGTGGATGTACATAGATACACAGTGGATGTCACGAAATATAAACTATCCTATCTTTCAAATTCGACGAAATTCAAATGTCAACTTTTGAGGATATCGGTAGCCTTGGTGAAGAGTTCATTGGGAACAAACATCATACATACATACACTTCACGCCTGTCTCCCAGAGGGGTAGGCAGAGACAAACATCATGACACTGGATTTTTTATATATTAAGATTAAAATGAATAGCTTGGTTCCTAACAACACATCTTTGTATGTCTTATAGTATCAGACTTTCCCATACTGACCGTTCTTCATGTAGGTTAGGTGAATCACGATAAACTGAAGGATTAGGTACAGAACACAGATTTTGTTACGTAAAATTAAATATACTTCGATATGGAAAACTCTACTCATGTGTCTATGATGGCGCGGGTTCAAGGGTACTACGCTACTAACTGTTATTATCTGGGCTCGTAGTTATCTAAACACACAAATACACCACACACAACATAAAGTCAATAGTTTAAAAAAAAACTCGTTATAGCATATAAAATATAAGTAAGTCAATAGTGAATGACACTGAAAAAGTGTGATAAACTTCTGGAAAACAAGCAGGAAAGTGATAAGGAATAATATTTCGTAGTAATATCGAAAAAGCCAAATCGATTTTACCAAACGTTATAAGTAGATACGTTGCACATGATAAGCATCTATTGACTTCCACTATTAATCTAACTAGCACTGTTCTGCTATCTTACGTAGGCGTGACCTATTAAATCCAAAAGTAAAAAGTATAAGACTTTTAATGCGAGAACAGAATAAGGTCTGTAGTGATTCATTTTCAGAAGCTCTCATAATTGTTCTTTTAACAATGACTTTAGATTTGTGTGGGCGGCACGCTCCAAGAGAAAGTCCCGTATCACTTCACAGATCAGTACCATCGCATGGTCCAACATCGATCGATAAAAATTAAACGGTAGCAGTGGGAATTACATGGTACGGATATAATGCTCCGTTGCCAGGTAGCTGATGCATTAATTTCGAGACATAAAGACGATACACAAACAGGTTTGATAGCCGGTTCGAATCTAAAGTTAGACAGGAAAGCCTCTTACGAAACTCGAATCCAATGAAACAAAAAGAATAATAATAACACGCTCGTGTCGAAAAGTTTTAATAATAATCTTTGGGGCACGGTTTCCTGCATGTCTTGTAAGCGCCTTCGTTGCAGAGGTAAGCACGTACTTTCTTTGCCAATGGACAATCTAGTCTACCACAGGGACCGTGAACGTCACGTTTGTTGATAAACGAACCATGTTGATATTTGCCTTTGACTGTCTCACCATATATGAACTGATGTTGACTGCCGCGGTACTCCATTCTTTTAGGACAATTCGTACCGCCACAAGGTCCTTTAGGGAAGCCCATAGAGAGTATAGCCAATTCACTGCTCGTATATGGTGCAACGAAATCGTCATAGATAACTGGCTCGGGTTCAGGACGTATAGGATCTCTCAAAATATCAGGAGCACCGAAGAAGTAAGCCACGGGCGGCACATCTTCTATAGCGGTACCTTCCCAGTGCCTTACCACTTCCACATCTTTTAGTTTCAAGTTGTCGTTCAAATACTTCCTGCCTGGCAGACGGTCCATTTCTGGCAAATTCACGAAATAACTGACAATCCTGTTTCCCAAACATGTCAGTCTTAGGAAAAATTCAACTTCGCCGGAATCTTTCAAGTCTTCCTCGCATTGCAAAGGTTTGAGCAGTTCAACTGTATTGGTCATCATTTCCGGTGTTGTGGTGTCTCTATATTCAGCCGCGTCCATGTTTAGCGGGTTCAGATCACCTATTCTTTGTAGACACTTGAAAAACGACTCGTGCCATTCAACGTCGCAAAAACCAACACAATTAAACTCCTGATTCCTATTCCAGACGGTGATACGCAGTGGCGTCTCTCGGAGTATTTCTTCCAGTTTTGATGGTCTCGAAAGGAATACTAGAGTATTGCCGACGCCGAAAAACGGTGGTTGCGGTAATGGTTCCGACGGCAAAACAAGTTTTGGGGCAGCTCCCTTTTTGCCTTTCTTAGGTTTTGGTGGTTTCTTCTTCTTTTTACCGGGTGGCTCGGGAGGCGGCGGAGCAATGAAGTTGTCATGAGCGACGTAGAAATCGAAAAGTGGAAGACAGTTCATTTGTAGTGTACACGTTTGCATAAATTTCATCTCTTCTTCTGAGGGTGGTGGCGGTTCTTTACCTTTTTTCTTGCCTTTTGGGGGCTTTTTTGCCCCTCCCTTTTTACCCTTTTTAGCAGCTTCAGCAGCAGCCAGTGCCTCAGCTTCCTTTCTGCGCTCCTCAGCTTCTAATGCTAATTCGTACTCATCTTTTACGGGAGGCTCTATTTTGAGAACAATCCTCTTGACGAATACTTCTATCATGAATATCTGTTCCATTGTGTTAGGAGACTGCTAATAAAACGAACTACGAGTATAAAGCACACCCAGTTACTGGTTTGTTGTGAATTCTATGTTAGATAGCTGAATATCTAAATATCACTTACATATACAATTAGTTGTTCCAAATAATCGGTTTACGATTCTCATTCTGTTTTACGACTTTGTCCCATTTCTTTCCGTATTTATTTGTCTTTTTACTGTGAATTTAGTTTATTGTGGCATGTTTATTTACAGTTTTGAGTTTGACACAAATATCTTTGGCATGTTTACGATAGACGATAACACACTTTGACAGGCTTCAAACAAGTCATAGACTCGCCACGTAAGGTAGCTAACAAGGTAAAAATGACCGATAAAATTATCAAACACACACAAGAGAAGATTCTCTCTTCTCTTCTCTCTCGAACTAGATAGTTCGAACGCAACACAAACATCAACAAGACAAAAAAAAAAGGCCAACGACAGTAATATTTATTGTTTGTATACAATATCCCACCTTACTCCAACTAATACTGGGTCATTATAAAGCCACTACACAAAACCTTTCCCTCCAAAACCGAACATCAATCGTCCTAAACTCACACTCTCACAAAAGGCTCAGCTAGTAGACGAGACCCAAAAAAAAGAGGACAAAAAGATCGAGATGAAAAAAAAAGCCACGCTGCATCTCCAGAGTTCAAACTTCGGGGTCACGTTTACGCACGCGGGGGTATAGTAAGGGGAAAGGGGGGAGCCTGGTACGAAACAAGTCAGTCGTGTTTAGGACAGCAACTTGCGCTTCGTTTGTATGATGGATATGACATGTTGGTACATCGATTGGAGTAATGCTGTCTAATTTTTAATAGATTACGATGTGAATAGATTGCGGCGGTCCAAATAAAATGTACCTGCTTTGCACAAGGCAATGATTTTAAATAATTCTTATTAGTTCTACACACCCATAAAACACAGTTACTTAACGCATAATTTTTGAAGGGATGGATTAATGGTTAGAGAAGGAAGTCACAGTCAAATGTAGAATGCACAAAAATGTAGAAATATTTACATAACTTGCAGACATATGCAGTATGCATATTTATATAATCCTTGATTTGAGGCTTTTTCGTTGGTGTATATCTTAAATCCTGCCCATTTATCACTGGTTACGTGGCTCTTCTGAGAGTTAGTGTCAGGAAATAACTGTAGGATTGACCAGATTCTATTACAGAACTGTCCGTGGTTCCACTACAGAATGGTCCGTGGTTTCAATCATGATATTTACACCTTTAGAAATGTAAGGAAAAATGCTGACATTCCTAGCCTTTAAGTGCAGTGGGTTATCAAAAACGCCTTCAAAAGCCTTATCCATATAATTTCTTAGTCCTCGACGCGCACGAGTACCACAAGTAAACAAAATCATGCCGTCTCCCTCTAACACTGATGCTTATTAAGATTGCAACTACTTGAGCAATTGTTACATAAGCATTAGTTGATGAAATAATAACGTGCAATTTATGAGTCGAGCTTTGATGTACCACGTTAGTGTGTGCCATAATAGCCTTGACTGCATTTGTGTTTAATACATACATACATAGAGTGACGTCCACAATTCCTAATGGCTTAGATAGAACCTTTGGCGACACAATGATGCCTCCTAGATCACCTCTAGCCTGACATTTAGGCTTACGAGTATGCTTTGTCTGACTCTAATGGCTAGTATCGAAAAGAGACAAATGCGCTTCGACCGTTACAAAGACTTGGTTAATAAGCCTTGATTTTTCATTCAGAACTTAGATGAATTTGTATATGTACGACGATCATCATCATGTCAGTCCACTGACATCCACTGCTGGATATTGGCCTCTCCAAGTACGATGCTATCCGGTAGCTTCTGTGCTGATAAAACTTATGAACACTTAATTTTTTATATAGATTTGTATCATGTTATACCGAGGCTGGTGATTATTTAGTTGGTCATGATATTAGCTAGTATTTAAATATTGTACAATTCGAATCAAAGGCCAATAAAATGTGTTGATATTTGCACAGTCATTTGTATTGTACTCAGAACAATAACAATAAAGTTGTGATGACAAAGTTCAATGTATAAACTTTTACGGCGACTGGTTGCTTATGTTAAATGTATTCCTCTTTCGTCTCTTTTAATACACTTTTTGCACTTACTTCTTACTAAGCTGGGTATCTGTACCCGTGTTGATTGATTTGACTCCTGTTAGAGCCAGGATTCTCAGTGGAATCTAAAATAGACTGTAAATTTGAGATCGAGGGGGCAGACTAGGGCTATTCTATGTTGGATTCAATAAAGCAATGAAATTAAGATTATTTTAAGGAACCTCACACAATATCTAATGGTAGACGGGATTCTAGACAACATTAGAAAAATAAAAAGTTTTTAATTTAAAAAAGTTCACCTCGCAAAATGTTAAGACAACAAAAGTACAAAATCTGTCCCGTTTTGGACACTTCCTTATAGGAGCGCGTTTATAAAATAAAACAAAAACCAAAAGGGATTAAAGATAAAATTTTCCATTTCGCTCGCACCGTCTTGATCCACGGATCGATATGTCGGCGAAGAGGGATAGGTACTTGATTACACAGTCTAGAAAATAATAGTGAGCTTACTTTTTGTTTTTTTTTTAATAAGGTGACCTGGGGAAAGGATGAAAGTTAACTTCTAGGTTTGTGCCAAACACAATATTTATATTTTTACTTTCATTGTACAATGTTACTATGGTACGGTAAATTGAGTTTTTTCTGTTCTATAAATACAAAATACGTTAGGGACGTATTTGGATAAGTCCCTATTTCATTAATACTGTCTTTTACTCTTCTCTAATTTATTATGCATAGTCAAATATACGACCCAATGGACAATTTTCCATGATATTTACTTGACAGTTATTTCCACCTACCGACAAACATATTTGTATTGAGAATGGCACATGATCGAAATGTCAAACACCTAAATACACATAAGTCAAATCCGCTGCATAGCAACAACAAACGAACAACTATCTTTATCTCACCCGACTGTGGCAGAGGGGTGGTGAGGCACGGGAGGGGAGGGGCAGTCGTTAGGCCACAGAACCGGTAGCGCTTGCGCATCGCCTAGCGCAGCTGTGCGCTCGGTGTAAGGCTGCGTGCACGGTGATTTTTATTGGATTTAATAATAATAATAATTCAAACGTTTTCCGTAACTTTTGTCGACATAATATATAGGTTGTGCTGTATTTTACTGGCAGTAAAACTTTACTTAACACAGGGGAATTTACTATAAAGGAATACTTCATAGTGAGAACCGCCAGGATATGGAATGACTTGCCGGAGTCTGTGTTTCCTGCGCAGTCTTCAAGTCCCTGGTAAATAGGTAGCTAATGAACAGGTGTGCTCCATCGTAGACCACATCGCTGCTTAACATCAGGCAGGATAGTGGTCAAATGCTTGTTTAAAAAAAAAGGAAAAGTACCTTTTCCTATTCCCTCCATAGAGAAAAGTGTGTGTAGGCTCACTACGTAGCAAGTTGGCTCCCCCTAGTGTGTTTATGTATTTATAGGTTGATAGTTGCTTAGTCGCAGCAGGTTAGCCTAACCCTTCAATGGATAACATGATCTAAGAACGAACACGGCAGAAGACACGAATAGGTGAATCCGGTCGACTATATCAATCAGCTTTGGAACAGATTTACGCATTGGCCGTCTTACTAACAAAAATATATTTGCTAAGCAGTGTTAATGTGACCTCATATTATGTACTTACATAACATGACGTCACATACCTACTTAGGTATCTGATAAAAACAGGAACGTTGCTTAGCTTATGAAAAGTTCAAACATTTCATCGGTATATTCTTTTACGGACTGGGTGAACCGATTTGGATGATTATTTTTATTTGAAACCTGATTGGTCCCATTACAATTTGCCTGTAACGGTGATGAACTCTCCGCTGTCATGGGTTAAATACGCTGATTCGTGGGCATTTACTTAGCAAGGGACTTTACTTACTCCGTTTTGGGAATGAAATGCGTTAAATTGCTAAATTCGAGTGTAATTATTTTCATTTAATTCGATTAATAAGCTTGATAAGCTATGTGAAAGTTTACAAAGTAAATACATAATAGGTACATACCAAGTACCGCGCACCTACTTATTACCAAGTTCACGACGGTCGCCGATTGAAACTTAAAAATAAATGTAAGTAGAAACCAAACCTTTAACCGAAAACTAAGTTCGTGCTCTCATTACATTGAAACTCTTCGTTGTTTCGTTGATCGATACTTGGTGGCCAGACGTCTAATTTACCCATAAAATATTCACAAATTGCCAACACATTTGTATGACGTTTCGCTGCGGCGTTTAGTCTTTTACTAGGAAAAGTTGGTATTACTGCTTAATGTGAATATTGCAGCTTTGATTGTATCTTTCATTCGTATATTGAAGTGAATCGTATTCGAGTTTAATATTCCGGCTGTCGGGGAATGTTTCGACATTTTGTGTTTATTATAATTGGTATTGTTAAAATTGTTTAGTTTCAACAAACAAGGTGTGTAGGTGAAAATGAAAAATGAAAAATAGTTTATTAAGCAAATTCAAAATTACAAGTTTGCTGGCCGACCTTGTTAAGTAAAAACCTGTGTTAGGGGAGGCCGCTCTTTCATAGGTAGGTACAGAGTTGCTTAATTAAACATAAATTATAATACACCTAATACATAAACAATAACACATCGATTTAACCGCAAAGACACTACAATTCGACACGAGATTCACAGCTGCAGGTAAGCATCATAGGCTGGTTTTTTGTAGGTACTTCAGAAAAGAAAATCGCTCATACAAAAATTATTGCACTGGACAATAAAATGCTCTAAAGATGAACTGATTATCAGGGACTCCCGGAACAGCATAAACGGCAGTGGCGTGCATGGTGTGCATAGGCAAAAAGACACTGCTTACTTTAGTATTTAGGCTACCCGACCTAAAAATATTTTTGGTTGTACTCACGGCATAGGCTAACGAAGGTCCTGTGTTTTGTAGGTGAGTAGATATTTTGGTATCTATATTTCGTAAAGACTAGTTGACATTTACACCTATGTATAGGTATACATAGGTGTCAATCCTTGGGGATTACTGCTAACCTTGTCGTAAAAGCCAGTGCACGCCACTGATAAACGGGGTTCCTAGCTACGCAAGGCCTTCGCAATTTAACTCTCGAATCTTCAGTCATATTTATTACGCCCCAGACACTAATGGCTTGTACGAATGAAGACATGAAAGTGACTGAAATTTATGTAAATATGACAGAAATTAAGAAGGAAGAGGAGATTATGAAAAATTATTTGAATGGAGCATCAGATGTTGAGTCCAAGCAACATTAGCAGACAGACGGATTAATCATAATTCTCTAGTAAGTAGTGGTAATTGGTGTCAGTTTTAAATAAGCGTTTGTGGTCCAGTAGTTGGATACGTGACTTGGGTTCGAGACTTTTTTTTTATTATCACTAGCACTCTTTTTCAGAGCTGAAGGCTAACATCCTGATGAAACAAGTTGTGGGAACCCTTTAACGGCGAAGAGTTCACCCCCCTATAACGTTGGGAGAAATACGCTCAGTGAACCGTGGGCATTTGCTTAACAAGAGCCTCTGCCTATCACCCAGCTTTGGGTTCAAAAAGCGTAAAATGTATTTAAAATGAAGTCAATACCTACAAACATACTAATCGAAAGCTTTTACCTTGTAACATGCTAAAACTACTCATTAGGAACATACCCTTACCAATCAGACACGTACGTTATAGTAAGTACCATTCTAGCTAGCAATAATTACTCCTAGCAATTATATATTGACCTCCTCCACTAAAGACACCCTATACATCGTAAGATCAAATCGAATGGTACTTAGTGTTGAATGATATGGCCAAACGTACTCGACAACGCCGTCGTCGTAGGAGCAGCTTACACTTGGCCCACACCTACATACGAAGAGTGACCCATACATAAACATTTCTATTACGTGAACCTTTTATATTTCATTGGGATTGTTTTCCACTGGCTGAACTGAGCTAGGAGGTAAATATTTATTTATACGTATTTATACTGTTTGTCAGTGGCGTGCACTGGCTTTTACGACAAGGTAGGCAGTACTCCCCAAGGATTGACACCTATGTATAGGTAACTTGTCTTTACGAAATATAGGTATCTACTTATCTACTCACCCACAAAACACAGGAACTTTGTTAGCCTATTTCGTGAGTAGGTACAACTAAAAATATCTAGAAATAACTATATTATTAGGTCGAGTAGCTAATTTATGCCAGCCATATTTTGCCTATATGGTGTGCACGCCACTGCTGTTTGTGAGACAAGTAAAATTACTAACAATAAATGTTTTATAGGAGTAATGAGCACTCACTCTTATCAACAGTGATATTAATTTGTTTGTACCTACCCTCTTGTACATTCATTGTTACCTAACTGAGACGAAGTGATTTGACAGAGAAACAAAGTAATTTACATAGCTCATCGGTTTAGCAAGCTGAAGTGGCAGTGGGCCGGCCACATTAGCCGTAGGACCGATGACCGTTGGGGTAAACATGTTCTCGAGTGAAGAACGCGTCTCCGCAAACGGAGTGTCGGACGCCCTCAGGCAAGGTGGACTGATGATATGAGCAAGATGGCTGACAGAAGCTGGATTCGAGATGCCGAAAACAAATTGCAGTGGCGTGCAATTGGAGAGGCCTATGTCTAGCAGTGGACAAATATGGGCTTAGGATGCTGAACTGTTTTCTAATGACAGATATGTATTACAATTGTATGTATCCAGTCTTACTTATTTCAGTGGGTAGCACATCATCGTCCATATTCGTCCACTGCTGGATATAGGCCTCTCCAATTCCACGCCACTGTGGTCTGTTTTCGGTTTGTCGCATCCAGCATATTTTTTCCCGCATTGTTTAGTTTAGTTTAGTATTAATAGATTAATTTGGATGTTTTTTCTATATAACTTTTTCTACTACCTTAGCTTTTTCACCACAACTTGGGTTGACTGGTAGAAAATGCAATAGCACTAAGTCCGCCATTTGTAAATAAATTGTGCAATAAAGATTTAAACAAACAAACTATTGTCGACATAATAAAAGTTGTTCATATTGACGAGCCAAACAAAGTTTCTAAGACCATTGCTCGAGGTCCTTTTACACGAAATATTATAGCGTTCACTGGACAAGAACCTACAAGACTCTAGAACTGTATAATGGATGTACGATCCATACATTCAGTATTGTTATTTAACCTCTGCTTTATGATTTAACAGGTTATTAGCTTTAATTATAGTTTAGTGCTATGAAGATGGCAGAACCGCGTCGCTGTAATGATCCAACGATTATTATAACAACGTGTATGGATGGTCATACAAGCTATTATTTATATTACCAATATTTGGGCCGGATGGTGGTTTGGTTGTTGGTATACTGCGTGTAAAAGGACCCCGAGCAATGGCCTTAGAAGCGTTGTTGGGCTCGTCAGTATGAACAACTTTTACTGCGTCGACAATGCGGGGAAACGAAAAAAAAAATTTCAACTCCTTACAAAATAGATTTTTTTTTGCTTCGCGAGATTACATTTTGTATGGAGATTGAAACTTTTTTCGTTTCCACACATTGTCACCGTAGTAAAAGTTGTTCATATTGACAAGCCCAACAACGTTTCTAAGACTATTGCTCGGGGTATTTTTACTCTC
>SJJU01010607.1:0-14812 GCA_012932125.1 Conopomorpha cramerella | reverse complement strand
GTCCCAATAAATTGGCCCGATGCCAGGAACATTCAAAATTTCTTGTTTATCAGATTGAAAGTTAAACAATACTGTTTGTTGCGTGTGCTTTTTTTTTAATTGATTCGCCTCATGTTGATATTTTTCAAATTAAGGTACGGGGCGTGGGTGCCGACGAAAAGTTCTTTTATGAAGATTGATTCGATTTTAACTGTAGCAGAATATTGTTGTTGATATATTTTATGTCTTTAAATTTACATATAATATGCAAATGAATAAATCGCTTACTATATACATACCCATCTATGTAGATACACAGTTCTAAGTATTACACATACAGTACAAAAAACAGTACAGTAAAAATCAAATCGAATAATTTTTTTGGGCCCGCCTTAGGGAGGCCTATTTCCAGCAATAGACGTCAATGGGCTGATATGATGATGAAATAAAACGAAATGATCGTATACTACGTATATTAAAATAGGAATTATGACACATTGAAGTTTCGGTATGGTTTCTGTACTCGTTACTATAATGGACTCTCTGAAAAGAACCCCCACAAAAGGGGCCCCAAAGAATAGTTGTATCTTTGACAAATCAACTTTTTTTAGTTTACTCCTTATTTCATGATATATCGTTTTTTTTTAATATTTAATATCGTTTTTTTTTTCACCACGCTCACTACCTAATGTTATACTTAAAGGGCCTTACCAAATATGGCTGAATTGCTATTTAGAAGATACACCTTTGTGTACCTCAACTTAACTTGTCAGTTGTATGTCAAATACGGAATAACCAGTTCAAATAGACCTGTAATAACAGTTGTGTAAGTAAAAAGGCGTTTATTGGTAAGGGGGATACTGTCTGTCACACTTGAACCACTATACAGCAGATACATTTTATCAAAAAACGAACACGAAAACACGAACACTATATTCAACACACCCAAAAAAAGGGGCGTAAAAATAGCTCTACATAATTCCAATACATGAGCAGATGTCGCGAAATAGTCTACTCAGCGCATTATTATTAAACGTAACCCTCTTAGGGAGGGTAAAACAAATTTTATACTATCCACTATAAAAACGGCAGGCAACAGACACTACCCGAAACAGGTCACGTGCTCATAAAATATATACGACAGGGAAAACTTCCTAAAGTCGTACGTGATCCTGACGCTCTATAGGGACCAAAAAAATTGTGAAATAATGCACCAGATATCGGTTTACGGGTAACGGGCACATGTGTGTGTGTGTGTGCGTGCATGTATGTGTGCTCGAACAAAAAAAAAAGCAGCCCAAAAAAAGGCCATTGTGTAGAAATGACTTTTTTTCACATCAGTCGCGTGACGTAAACGCCTCTAGAACCGAAATTTCTCTAATAACATAATTTTATATAAAACACACCCCAATCGTTGCACCTTGCACCCTAGTTTTTTCCTCAATAGGTACTTTTTAAGTTAAGACATTTTCGCGGAACAGGAGGCCCATTTAATAGAGATATTAAATATGATTAGTTCGTAATTATTATGAACGGTGCTATTTTAAAAGATATTTTTTAGAAGTAAACGAAGGGAGATTTTTTACTTACCTTTTCAGTTTTTATACTGTAGTATATTTAATCTTAAATGGGACACCAATTCTATGTCTGGCAAATCTTTTTTTCCTCTTCTACATTCATACATGTTCGTACATATTCACAGCTTCCGTGCCTACCTCTTTGGGAATTCCTCTCCTATATTTATTTCACACACACACACTTGACGCCTTTTGATCCCAAAACGGGGTAGGCAGAGGCACTTGCTAAAGCAAATGCCCACAGTTCACCAAGCGTATTTAACCCAACGTGACAGGGGGTGAGCCCATCGCCGTTAATTCATTTATTTCATTTCATTTATATACATAACTAAACTTAAATCATCTATCGGACAATGAAGCCGCTGAAATACGGAGAGAAATACATTTAATAATTTGACTAACGAGACGGTAAGCACTTAAGACACGAGTGAATGTTTCGAAAATTTGCCAAGAAACACGCAAAAGAAAAGATCTTTATAAACGGCGTAGTAAATAAGGGGCAAATTCGTTATGTCGAAGGAAATTTTGGAATCTGTCCAAGCGTTCCGTACAATCTTACTTTTACGGTCTTGTTTTTGTATTATAACTTGTACGTAGGTAGGACAGTTTTTGTCTGCATATGCTTGCTTACTGAAAGTGATTGTTTATTTTATTTCATGATGTTTATCATCTGGACTGGTTTATGTTAGTTGCAAAGTTAGGTTTTGTTAGCAATAGCATCTTATACTAACTTCGTTAGAAAGTGAAGTTATGAACTTTTTCCGATACCTACTTAACGCAGTAGGAGGAAAGGCACAAATCTTGGCGTTGGGCCAAGGATAATGATCCTTAAGTGGTTCTGAAGTTCAGCCACTAAAAGCACATATTCCTACAAAAAAAATTGTGATGTTATGTCTTTTCTTCAAATGACGGCAGAACATATCTGCTACTGAGATAGGTCCTAAACCTACTACGTTGAGTCTCATAGAGTAAAACGAGGGTTACCTGAAACAATGACCTAGTAATATAATGTATAGGCATAGTATAGTTCAAATAGTATCTTCATGGCACGGATGACCAAGTACCTAATAGGCAAGGGAGCGTCATTGTAGAACGCTTCGCAGCTTAACACCAGACAGGATGCTAGTCAAACAATTGCTCTATTTTTCTTTAATTCGGGTATTACGGCGCGAAATTAAACAAAGATCTATTTGCTCTATTTGAACGGACTATTTGCAAATTAAAAAATATATAACAGGCATGACGCATAACTCAAAGATATAATTTTATTTTGACACCAATTACGGAAGTCTCAAACAAATCTGATAATTAATATTTTTTGTTTGTTTCATTGTTATAGTTTTTTAGACTTGCCTAAAAGAAGTTTTTTGCTAATCAGTTATTGTATGTAAGTAATTATAATAGATGTTTAAAAAAAAACACTTTTTTCTTTGCAGAAGATCGACGCGTACAACCACAATAGTCCATCTCTCCAGACGTCTGCAGTCATTGCGCTGTGCTCCGTGCTGCTTGTGCTGGGCATCCTTGTCGGGGCTATCCTGGTTTGGAAGTGAGTATTATTTTTTTACTTTATGTTTAGATTTCGCACAGGTGTTGCTTTTTTATTCTACGCAATATAAGAAAGGATTTTTCAAAATGCATCCAAGAAAGTAAAAAGGCAGCTAGAAGTTTATATGAGAATAAAGTTAATTTTTAATTTATGGTTCTAAAACGTGGTGGTAGTATTTTGGAATAGAAATTAATACTGAAATAAATAAAGAGAGTCTGTGGCCCAGTAGTCCGATACTTTACTTATCTAGATGTATTATTATTAGAAAAGAAAAACACTAAAGAGCGTTTGCGGCCCAGTTGGTCGGATCCTTGACATGTAACCGGGAGGTCCCGAGTTCAAGTCCGGCTACTGGACGTGTATCAATGGGACTCTTTTTCAGAGCCTCTGTACGCAACAACGTGATGAAACCCGCTCACCACAACGTGTGTGAACCCTATAACGGCGATGGGCTCACCCCCTGTCACGTTGGGTTAAAAGCGCTTGGTGAACCGTGGGTATTTGCTTTAGCAAGTACCTCTGCCTACCCCGCTTTGGTATTAAAGGCGTGAAGTGTATTAATTAATTAATTAAAAACTTTAATACCCTTACTCAAAACAACAATCTCAACGAGTAAACGCCTAACACGCTAAGTAAAATGTGAACCCCTTATTTTCCGAGTCGAGCCAAATCATTCACGGAATCCGGCATCAGCATTCCGCACCTTAATAATTCTAACAATGAAACGTCCAATTAAGTATCTACTGAATAAACGACGCGACTAAATCCGGATTGATATAATTCCTGTCAGCGGGGCGAGTTTGAATCGGAGCCCCTGACAGACTGAGCGACGTAAAGCCGTCAGCACACGTCGTAAACGAACGGTTTTGGGTGAAAAGTCTGGAGCGGTACCATGTTACGTTTGAACGTCCAAACAATATTGATGCCCAAATTACAATGCCTACTACACGAAAATCAGGTTACGCTCGGGAGATGTCAGTAACGTTTCGCCGAAATGGCCAAAATAGCGACTGCAATTGGTCTGTCAGTACCAATGTTACCAAGTAGTGGAGGACAAACCGAATTTTCCCGTTGAAGGTATATAAATATTTAATAGTTTATATTAGGTTCGGTAGGTAGGAGTCTACTGCATTGTTGATGCAACTATTATTAATATATTTATATATTATTAATTTTTACTCTGACTAGAATGTGTTCAATGCTAGATCCTATGCCCGTATTTTGAAGTATTACTTGAGTGCCAGATCTCTCCTCAAGTAAGTTCTTCCTTGTTTTAATTGGGTCTGTATAACAGACAAAGATTACGGTTAAACGACACTTGAGTACCTACTCATTATCGTTTTCGAATACGAGTCAGTATTAATAAAAAAATTACACGTATAGGTGGATAGGTACATCAAAGTTATTATAATTATACTGACAGTTAATTAAGCCGATGTCAGTGTGAGTTTTTTTTTTCGTCTACATATTAAATCGGGCATACATTATTTGGATAGAACAAAAAAAAAAGTACCTGGTGTCCCTCCTAAAATAATAATCTACAACGCGACTAGTTTCAAATTAATCCTCTGGTAGGAGCTGAATAATAATTCGACCTGTCACAATATTCTTGTCAACAACACGGGCCATTTCACAACATCGATGCAGAGTTTAATCAATTTTTATTTTATTGGAGTGTCGTCGGATAAAGAACATGGACATAATAGAAGTAGGTAGCTGCTTTACTATTTTTGGTACAAATGTAGAGCGTAGTAGCTATGTGGTGACGGTGAATAGAATACATATGTCACCACCCCAGCCCTACTTTTCCCGTCGTGGCGGTTGTAAGAGGCGACCGAGGGAACTCTCCAGAGAACGGGCAGCAGCGCTCTCTGTGAGTTAAACCACAACCACTCTGCGATCGCCAACCCGCCTGCCAAGCATGTCGATTATTGGCATTACCCCCCAAATGATGATGGAAATCATTGGGGGAGGCCCTCGTTCAGCAGTGGACGTCATGTGTCTGATGATGATGATGATGTAGAGTGGTGAAAGATTTCGACAATTTGTTGGTTAACATTGACGAAAATTACTGGCAACTACGTAGTTAAAAAGCAAAGTAACGAAACTGGCAACTACGTACATAGTTAAAAAGCAAAGTGCAATAATCCCAATTTGGTCCGACACAAAATGGCGCCCATATGGTGGATCAATTTTCTTACTCCTCACGTCGCCGACGGTATTCCAGACATCACCTCATTATAGTCCTGCGTGACTAATTATGCCAAAATTATACCGCGAGTGTATCGCGCCATCCCATTGGCCAATACGCAAACGTCTAGCCAATCAGCGAAGAGGGCGGCACCAACTCTTGCACACCTAATTGTGCTATCCTCGTACATTTCCTATACTTTTAATTAACTGCTACCAGTGCATTAATATTCAACGGGGCTTAAAATTTTGCAATTTAAACTTCATTAATACTCCGCCTATTGGAATAATTTACCATGTTTATAAATGCAGGTAAAAAGTCTTTACCGACGCATTTGAATTGAGGTATTTGTTTAACACAGGGGATCAAACAATTCGTAAGGGGAAAGCAAAGTAAGAGTACTTGTGCAAACCATGCCTCTTCGTCTCACCTTACCTCAGGCAAGGCACTTGAAATAAAGGAGAGCTGGCGGCCTCTTCGGTCGTAAGACAAAGCGACTCCACAAATAGACCATTGTGTTGAAACCCCAGCGCCCTCTGCAATTCTGAATTTTCCAACGAGTTTGTGAGACTTTTTTTTTCACCAAGATTTTTTTGAGAGCCGTTTAGTGTTTCCCTTCTTAGCGCGTTTTGTCTGAAAAGCGTTGACGTTTGCATATTTCAAGTATCTGGGAACGCCTTGGTTCGAAATATAACTGGTCCTTTTGAATTCGCATCATCAATAAATACGATTTTCTGTTCTGCGGAGATGTACATTCACGGAGTCTTTGAATACAGTTGCTGTTGAAATCGGTTGCAATCTGACTCAATTTGCATCACCGCACGTTTTGCCATTAATGCTATCTCCTGATCGAGTTCTATTTATGGCTTAACGTCTTTATTAAGGCCCTATTGTTACAATCTCATTATGGCAAACGAATCGATGTTGATTTGCTTCGAGAGCAAGGGCTTATGAGCTATCTGCATACAATCATTTATTTGCATAATATCTCAATTCTCTATATTCTTCGCGACCGTTTCAATAGGTATACATTTCACGCTTCGTGTACCATGGGCTTATCATTATTCTCTGTATTTATTACATTGTGTACCGTCATTAATTGACTGGTCGTTTCGTGACGCACCGATAGTTTTTGGAATTTTAAATTTGGGGTAGGCAGAGACATTTGCTAAGCAAACGCACACGGTTCAACAAGCATATATTTAACCTTGTCCCACGTGACAAGGGGTGAGCCCATCGCCGTTGTTCACACACCTTGTGGTATATAGTTTTCATCATTATGTTGTCTAGTTTTCATCACCGAATGAACGTTGCTTAGCGTACACGCCTCGAAACCGCAAAATTTAGATTATTTTTGTTTCATAGAGGTTGTTAAGTTGTAAGGAACATTCAAGCCCTGAGAGAAACGGATAGAAATACCTTTAAAATAAAACTCTGTCACATTCTAATAAACAAACGTTATAATACAATTAATGAATTCCTTAATGATGATATTTATGTTTGAACGCGATTATTATTATTGTTACTATATTTTTTATTTTAAATTTATTGTATTTTATTTTTATTGATCACTGTTTTTTTATATACTCTATTTAATTATTATGTTTGTGTTTCCATTATATTATTTTTGTATGCTTAAAAAAACATCAGTTATATAGATCCCTCTTCATTTTGAACCTTAGTCCGTTGAAATACGGTCTAAAATCAATGAAATTAAATCAAACCTTCTGCCTGTTGAAGGGTTAACATATACGTGTGATTCACAAATAAACGAATATGAATGTGAGGTAAGTTTTTAGGATGAACAACAAAAATACTGACGAATTTCCAAGACACAGTTATGAACCCGGTAATTTAAGCCTTCATGTCTTGTCTTTGCTTGTTTCCGAGACAATATTTGAGCGAAATTTCATTCTGGCCGACATAAAAGTGATTGCATTTGCAGCAAATGAGCCATGAAATTGACTTAGCTCAGTATATTTGCAGCGAACAGACATTCTTTCGTACATAATAAGGAAAACAAAGTTGCTGTACCACTTATACTTAAAAGGATCATTGAGAGAACGAAAGCTCAATGTCTAAGTTATGAAAGCTTTGAAAGCCTAGGAACTCCATCACAATGAATGAGGATAAGGTAAAATGATTTTATCTTACTTACGTTTATCGTTACATAAAAAAGTTAAAACATAAAATTCTAGAAATCATGTGCCTACATAATTACGCAAAGTATTTTCGTTATTTGCAAGTATTCGCTTAGTAATTATTCGAGCAGACAGCATAACACACTGTCTAATTTCTACTCTACTTAAGTTCCATAATACATTTGAAGTTTTTTATCTAATTAGTTTACCTGGACGAAATTACACCGCGATAAGGTGGCCTTTTCCAACATTGTCTTTTTTTTATTTATAAACTACAATGTGTAATAATATATAAACATAGTACACATAATATAACAATTTGAAAACTAATGTCTTTGTGTGTGGATATAAAGTGTATAAAAATTAGTGACTAAATTTCAACTATACGAGTACGTTCTTGCTCTGTTTTGAATCTTTTCGACAAACACGTTTCTTGCGAGACACAGTTTACTTACACATATGCTCATTTTAGATGATTCCAAGATAAATCTCTAATACGCCACGTCAGCTCTAATACAGAGTACGTCGACTTGTCCAACTACATAGAGTTGAGGTCAAAAGATAGCCTCAGCATCGGAGAGCGGAAGTCAAAATCCCCCGACCACATTTCACCGTCTACCACCTCACCCGGGAAATACGAGACGGCTTCGCGTCCGAACGGAACGTTCGCGTGAACCCCCAACGCCTCCGTGTGACGCCGGATCAACGCCGGGTGGTAAATGCCACTGACAGCTCGTGTGCAACGTGGCGGATGAAATTTTTTGAGGATCTGTGAGAAGACCGGATATGTGAGATTTTTTTTTTTTTGGTCGTGTGAGTTTCGTTGGTTGGTTTTCTTTTAATATGTGTTATGTTTGCTATGGAGCTGAGGATCCTAGAAATTACGTCCTTGAAACGTTTATCAATTTTGTAAATAAACATACTTTCTTTACAAAACCTAATACATTTCTTGGGGTTTGAAAAAAAAAACGTTACGTTCTGTCTTTTACATGTTGAATGCCACTGGAGTTTCAGGTAAAGGTGGAAATGTAATACCGTTTAACACTTTCGTTGACACTTAAAGTATTTTCTTAAGTAGTTTTGTCTGAAGTTTTATTGGTATCACGATCACAAACGGGACTGTCCCCGGCAGGGTTAACAGAATATTACTTCTAGTAAACTGACCACAAAACATACTATGATGATGACCCAAATGAATATTTTTACCGTGAAACAGGTAGCTGTGTGTCATTTATGTGACTCATTTGTATTGTCACTTTCTTAAGAATGTTTGTATGAATCATACTTTAACAATTGTCGCGTATATTAAGCATAAATTGTTCGTACTTATGGTAACTTCCCACAGTTCCTAAAGTATCATATCTTCCTAAATAGCCTGTGCTGTCAAATATACAAAAGTTGACCTTTCATTTTACTCAACTGTTTGGTATGTGTTGGAAAGAGATAGTGGAAGGTCAGCTTGTGAAGATACGGTGTAAGAATGTGCTGTCGTTGCAATTGGGATTATTCTATTGTCGATTGTCGAAGGACTCTGTTTTGTGAGTTTACTTGTAAACACAATTGATATTTTATTTACATACATTGAAAGCTTACGAAGTAACACGTAAGGTTGTTATCATTATGTAATGGAACATGACTAATAAAACTATAGGCTTAGAATCAAACAGTCAAAATGGTTCCTAAGTCCTTGTTTTTAATAATAATATACCAAGATTGTCGATACACATAAATAATGTTGTAAAATATATTACGTCCCAAAGTTGTCCTGTCCTGTGCACATTTACTTCTTATCGATATCAAACACTGCCTGCTCATAGCCTCACTAGTACGTAACTCTAGTCGGTACCTACTTTTTTCTTAATTTTGCCCTGGTTCTTTTTTTTTTCACTGAGTTCTCGAAACGTGATTTCGACAGTCGCCGCCACCGACGTAGACGACATGAAGGCAACCGACCGTTAACCTATCACACTTTTAGTAACTAATCAGATCATACGTCTGAAAGATTCTCGACGTTTCCTCTTATTGTGTTTTGTTTTTTTTTCTTTTAAATTCTCTGTGAATGTCTTTCTAAAAGAGGTTTTGTTTTTCATTTGATTTTATGTATATGTATTTTAGGTATGTGATTTTATGGGCCTAATCGATTTTTTTGTCTGCGTTTTTAGGGTAACTCCTATTTTATTCTAGAACATTACCTTAATGAGCAACATTCTTTCTCTAAGAAAAGTGAGGCAGAGAAACTTGTTATGTATATCAAATGGGGCATACCTACCTTCTTCTTACAATGTATGTTAATCTTATTTTTCAAGTACGTATGTATAGTATTTAAAATTTCGCTCAGCATTAATGCAATGTAAAATAATAAAACCAAGTCTAGCTAGAACACTTTTATCTCAGCGCATTTTATTTGCATTCACGAGCAAAACGCGTTTCAAAAGGATATCGGTCGAAGAATAAAAATCAACATTCCCTTCCAACGATCGCACTAAAGACCCGTCTTATGTCAAAGCAAAATCCGCTCAAAACAACACAACACCGGGCGTGAAGTGCAGAAAAAAAAAACAACCACCTAACCCGACCTACATAAACACTAGGTAATCCGACACCATCGCCTCAGGATCCAAACAAAGAGCTCTTTAAAAAAAAAGCGAGAAAAAAGAAAGGAACGAACAAAAAAAGAACACAATCTACTCTCACACCCCTTCCACGGATCACACCACACGTCATTATCTCGTTGGTACGTCGCATCACCTCACACGGGACGCCAATCAAGCAATATAAACTGTCCGAAACGATTAGTGACGATCTGTTAATCGTAGGTTGGTGTAACCGGACCCCTGCGTGACGGAGTAGTCGACATGTGTAGCACGTGAGCCCGTGTTGCCGGGACGTCACGAAATTCGCCGCGTAAACTACAACATGCATCGGTGTACTTAGATGCTAATTTTCAAAATGGAATTAACCCTCTCGTTGACATTGAACAGGCGTAATAGTTATATTATACCAAATAACGGCTAGAGACTTTGATTGTCAGTAAAAGGGTTAATTAGCATCAGAATATACCCGTGCAAGTTGAGGAATACACACAAGAAAATTGTTATTTAAACTTAACTATACTGCGCGTAAAACGACCCCGAGTAATGGTCTTAAAAACGTTAGTGGGCTCGTCAATATGAACAACTTTTACTATGGAGACAATGCGGGGAAATGAAAAACATTTTTCAATTCCCATACAAAATGACATCTCTCGAGGTAAATTTTTTTACATTTTGTATGGAGACGAACGTTTCTAGGAACATTGCTCGGGCCCCTTTTACACTCTCTATACGCAGGTAGGTATGTAGCTAGCTAGCTATATATCTATCTATCCAAATAAAGTATGCACTACTGTAATAGTTGTCATTGATAACAACTCGCATTCCAATAGGTTAACCAACGTGGGAGTTTCTGAGCTTATCCTTGCCATAGAGTCACTCCTTTTAACATTATCTATACGTCTACTCACGATGACATTCTTCGCTTTAAAAACGCGTATATAAATATAAATTCGTATACAGCCCGACAAGAATTATTTGGCGCGTGGCTAATAATTTTGACACCAAACCACAACCGATTTTTGTCGTTGTTGTCGGCGAATAGAATACATTTTGTCACCACTTCAGCACGATTTTTGCCGTCGTGGGGGTCGTAAGAGGCGTGTGTTTCCTGCGCAGTACAGTCTAAAGGTCTTCAAGTCGCGGCTGAATAGGTACCTAATGAACAATTGGGCTCCATCGTAGACCACATCGCTGCTTAACATCAGGCAGGATGGTGGTCAAACGTTTGTTCATAGCGATAAAAAGAAAAGATCATGGAAATCATTGTGAGGCCGCCCTCGTGCAGCATATGATTTTCATAATATAAGCATAAATGAAGCACCTAAAACAAATCAAAAAAAGGGAGAAATACTAATAGTAGCGAGGAATCGTATTGAAAGTTTCATCATTCACACGCCAAAAGACAGGTACTTGGCGCAGTATAAGGCTGTATATTACTTTATTTGTTTCATATTTCACCAGTCATCGTTCACTCAATTCTTCAGTTTTCTATCAAAAAACTTCAATGCAAATATGGACTCTTTGTAACTTAGAATTAGACCTACACTCCTATACACAGACATGTAACGAATAATAATAATGCGAAGGAATAGACAATAAAATCGTCTTCAATGATGACGAGAGTGGAAAATCAATCAAAGATACAACAAGGTTTTGTTTTACGACGTTTCTTTGTCGTATTCTAGATTTTCCAAACTTCCGAGAACAATGAAATTGACATTTTGTTTCTATAGACAATGGAGGCAATAAATAGAAATATTGTTGAGAGCTTTTCTCCAGAAATTGACGATCTAAATTAATAAGTCTTTCAAGAATAAGCATTCGAGATATGCGGTTATTAGGAAGTGGTGTACTTCAAGATGGCGGAGTCGTTGAATGCTCAGACGACAGAGATACTCGTACCAGATGTACACACATCAAAAGTGTCTAGGGATCAAGTACATTTTAGAAGATTGCAATCAAGAATATATTTTACAAAAACTGAATTCATTCATAATTTATTCAAAATGTGGTGATAACGGCATGGAGAATTAGGTAGGAGACCGATCCAGAAGATTAGATTTGATTTAAATAAATTAGATTTTTTTCTAAAAATGTTCTTGATCCCTAGACACTTTTGATGTGTGTAGTAGACATCCTTCTTTACAATTTTTCCAATTCCTAAAATCACCAATAAAATTGGTGCGTAATTTATATTCTCATTTATGTTAGATATTTTTTTTACCACTATGGTCTTTCAGTTACACGTTGCATCATAGCCTGGATAAACTAACATCTTCAGATCCCATTGTCGATCGTCCGACCTGTCAAGAAGAAATGCAGCTGTTGCATTGTACTTACATTATGTATTTGGAGAAACCGCTCAAAATTTTATGTCACTTTTAAAAATATCAAACAGGTATTTTTAGAATCCGTGAAAGGATTCCTAAAGGTGTAATGTGTCAGGTCCGTAACTAATGATGACATTATCTCCGACTACCCCGATGGGAGATAAGCGGCACTTGATACCAAGGTATTTCATACAAAACTTCCAAGAGAAATCATGTTTTGTATTACTCAATTCGCTCTTTTTATTTTAGTGGTACTCTTTATCGAGATCACAAATCAATCTTGAACACATTACGAAAACCTGTGACATTGTAATATGATACTTATTGCGTGATTCAAAAATGCGTAATCAGGTTGGCGTGTTCATTGAACACCCGGAGAATATAAAGAATAGGTTTTATCTTTTTAAATTTGTGATAGGCGATAAAGAAGACACACCTCTATTGTAGTGAGTTCCATTCAAATCGGTGACTGTTTTGGAGTTTTATGGTATTATTTTTGTGCCTGAGGGTTTTACGTACAGTGTCAAAATTGTCTAAGCAGGTGCGCTCGATCGGCCAAGAAAGTGTAATACTTCCTGTGTCACTGAATCTTCAATAAGGTTGACTTGTTCATTTGTAGTAAGTAACATTATACCTTAATTTCTAACAACATTCATAAGAATTTCGACCTTAGGGTGGTAGACTTACCTTTATCATTTTAGCCACATGCTAAATCGTTAATACGTGTCATATAAATATTCTCAACTGTCACTGTCTTATTGAGTCTCAATAGGAGCTTGTCGGATTATCGTGTACTTAAATAATCAAGTGGCCAATCCTATCTGAGCACACTGTACAAGGCCCATAACCAGCTGAGCGGAGGCAGCGGTCCGTGGGTGGCCGTCGTGACAGTCTTTAGACTTATTCACCAACACGTTGTTGAGATAACTCTGACCTCTGCGTGCTAAGACTTTCCATACGCGCAAAGGTGAAATTTCTGTGACAGTGTGCTTAGTACACGTACGGCGAATCTAATGGTGGGAATAAATCATAGCGAGTTAACCTAGCTCTGTCGATAACTGAACAATTCTGTAGATTACGGTCAGATTTTTTGGTGGTAAACTGGTTTTTGTTTCCGTTAAGCGTTTGTAATTCGATAATCAAGTAGTTTTTTTTTTGTTTGTATTAGTTGTACTAAGAAAAATGCAACTTTGTCTTGACCTGGTGTCAAAATGGTAATTGTACTAACCTGAATTTATTTTTGTACGTGTAGGTGAAGTGTACCCTATAACGGCTATAGATTCACCCCTGGGGTTAATTACGCTTGATGAACCGTGGGTATTTGGATATTTAGCAAGCGCCTCTGCCTACATCTCTGGATTATAAGGCGTGAAGTGTATTTATTTATTTTATTTTACGTAGGAGAAGATGATCTTAAAGATAGATTTATTTCGCTGACTATTCATTGCCACTTAGAATCTCTCCATTAGACTTTACCTAATAAGGCTAAAAGTGACCGCCGAAGTCACGATTACGTCTCTAGATTATGGACATGAATTTCTCTATCATTATACCATTCAGGACAGAATCAATTTCATTGCAGTAGTTAGTTTTGATAATAATGTACCACTGTTCCTGAGAATTATTTAAACCAGGTTTTTTTTGTTTAATAACTACATAATATACTTTTATTACTAACTAGTGGATCTGACAGACGCTGTTCTGTCTTAACTATTAATATGAATATAAAATTAGTATAAGTAGTGAATGTCATTTTTTCTTTCAAAAAAACCTTCTGTTGTCATTAATTAACACAACGAAAATAAAATTAGCGAAATCAGTTCCGCCGTTTCGAAGTTATGCGGTTACCAACACGTTTTGCGATACATTTTTATACTATAGATAAAGGAAATGAGCGTGACGTTTTATTAAAAATAATAATAATTTAGTCACGCTACGGTTTTGTATGACGATCATCACTCAAATCCTCTTTGACGAAAACTTTTTGCAATAACTACAATGAATATTGAAGGAAATGTCACGTCGTTTTAACTGTAAGCATCTGAATGACAATCAATACAGAAACTAGCAGTGGCGTGCACTGGCTTTTACGAGAAGGTAGGCAGTAATCCCCACGGATTGACACATATGTATAGGTAACTTGTCTTTACGTCTTGTCTGGGCGAATAGCCCACAAAACACAGGAACTTCGTTAGCCTATGTCGTGAGTACAAGAAAAAAAGATCTAGAAATAACTCTATTATTAGGTCGGGAAGTCAAAATACTAAGGTAGGCTCTTTTTACCTATATGGTGAGCATGCCACTGGAAACTAGACCTCTATGTTTAAAAATACCTCATTATATACCTAAGCAAATAAAACAAAAACAATTTTACAACTAACAAACCGAAAACTTAAAAAGAATTTGCTTGTCCTAAAAAACAGATTTATGCTACTAAAATACATTTTTTTT
>SJJU01010604.1:0-18029 GCA_012932125.1 Conopomorpha cramerella | reverse complement strand
TTATTAATGTTGCCCATATTGACGAGCCCAATAACGTTTCTAAGACCATTGCTCAGGTACCTGCCTATCACACTCAGTATTCACAAAGTAACACTGTTAATAATGTATATTAGGAAAACAACCATTGCTGGATCAGCTAGTAAAAAATAAACTCTTTTTCTTAAGTAAAACAATGAGTGTTCGAGTATAAGTGACAATCTAACACTCGCGGAAAAAAATCCGCAACTGTGGGCAATAAACTAAGTACATATAATAAACCACGTTCCTTTACCTGCTCCAATTAACTTAATGCCCGTACTTACAGTAGTAGGTACCGTTTTATAGAGTCGTAAAGAGAACACGGTAATGTACGGATAGCAAAAATGTCTATAAATTAATTTTGACTTCAGATAATTATTATTAAAAAAAAACATACGTAAAAAAGTGGATATGACAGTAGAGATGTTGAACATAAAGACAGATAATAAATAGTTTTTAATTTAATGTCTACTAATTGTTTGACTAAAGGTGACATTTTCCATACATTTCCTTACCATAGAAGGATTTATGCGGCGTGTATACATGAAATGCAAAACAAATAATACAAAACGCAAAGTATGCTTTTTGTTGATCTTTTGTTGATCCCTACATTACCGCTCACATCATCGGCACATATTTTCATATTCTAAAGATTAATCTGTATCAGCCGTTGTGTCGATAATTTCGAGATACCTATTCAGAATTAAACGAAACCAGTTGAAACTTTCACTCACTTTTGCTGACTGTACGCATTAGCTCGGAGCTTCAGATGAGCCCAAGTAATCTGGCCCGAAGTTCACCTAATACTGATTGCGGATTTGTGGATATACCCTCATTAAATCCACCACTGCAGCGTTGAGATACGTGTTGATTGGTACCACATCTTTGTGGTTCATTAACATGGTATTGTGACACTGTGTTACAGTCAAACGCATTAAGGGTATAGTAGCTATACTTAGTTACCAGCAGTGGCGTGCACTGGCTTTTACGACAAGGTAGGCAATAATCCTCACGGATTGATACATATGTATAGGTAATTTGTCTTTGCGAAATATAGGTATCTACATACTACTCAGCCACAAAACAAAGGACCTTCGTTAGTCCATGGCGTGACTAGATCAACAAAAGATCTAGCAATAACTCTATTATTAGGTCAGGAAGCCAAAATACTAAGGTAGGCAGTGTCTTTTTGCCTATATGGTGTGCACGCCACTGGTTACCAGTAGACGCCCCGCGATCTCATTCGCGTAGTTTCAAGTATTGATATCTATTAAAAAAAAATCTTCTTCTGCCTCCCTTTTTATCCCCTAGAGAATGAATTTTGATGAATTCTTTTTTATCTTGAGTAAATATCATAAAAGGAAACCCTGTACAAAATTTATTTTTTTAGGGTCAAGGGTTTGGGCTTGGCCTTGTAGGGTCAATGATGAATGAATAAGTCAGGATATACACAGGCCATTATTCGGAACAACTTTTTTTAACTAAAATTATATTTTTGTGACTTGAACTTATATAAATGTATCGATTCTTATCCAACCTTCACAACAAAATGTATATGGTCAGCTTTGTTTAGGAAAAGAAATAGGGGTATACCCAATGGTATACTCCTATTTCTAAATCGATATCATTTCGTTCGTATAGGTTTTAAGATTTTAGTTGACTCTCTGGAAAACACAATAGTACATCACGCCTGTCTCCTGGTTGTAGGCAGAGATTTACAGATCTCCATTTGTCACGGTCCTGACATACCCCTTTCGCTTCATCTATATTCATAAATCTGTTTATATATGATCTCCGGTTTCGAGTACTTCACTCGCCACCTTATTTATTTGGCCCAGTCTATACATATAGATTGGTAATCTGGAAGAAATCGCGTTTTGCGATAAGATCTTATCTTGGTCAATTTATGTAATAACTTTCTAATAGCTAAGTATATAATTTCATTCAACTTGTCCCACAATGCCAACTTTTTAGAAATGTTGTTCTAGAAATCGCATATAGCCTAATACAAATATACATAAAATATAATTTCTATCAAATCTATACCACAAATACGGCAAAAAAGTGCCTTAAAACTAGATGTGAAAGTAAAACGTAATACCTGCGTTGCTAATATTGCAATTTAGGCGTTAGAAATTAAATAAAATGTTTTTTATTGTTTTCACGTTTATTTGATATCTGGAAAATAGACTAGTTTAAATATACCTTTACCGTATGTAGTGTTGAAGGTAAGGAAATTGTGAGTATGCACAAATAAGTAGGCACATCTAAGGTATGAAGGATATTACAAAGTCGGTGCAAGATGTAAATACATACTGAATATGGAATTATTTTGAAACGTAAAATCTATCTAATAAACTCGACTTGCAATCAGAAGGTTATGGCAAACCTGCGAAAGATATTTTATTTGTTAAACCAAAATAAGCATTCAAACGTAAAATCCGCAAATCCGCTTACGATGCCGGCTTCAATTAAAAAAAATGTACCATTTATATCAATGATATCTTTATAGAAATGATCGATAGGATCATAAGAATCACCGCTCGAATAAAATAATTTATGAACATAATTGTATTTTGGCACACACATTGGCAGTATTAGGTTCAAGTTCTAATCTTGTTGGATGTCTACCCATACTGCGCTTTACCATTCATGACCGCCACTCTGGGTATTTCAGACCCCATAAACATCAGGTGGTATACACGAGTTTTATTTTATAAATAAGCCGCCTTCTTTAAAATAACTCGGACGAACCTGTTTCTTAGTATTATTGTCTGTACACCAGCGCTTGTAAATCTCTACCATGTTTAGAGGTACCATTGTTCCGTAATGTCTAAGCGCGACCCTCATTTCTCTCCCCCTTAGAATTTCTATATACAACAGTGGTTCAACAGAAACTGGTACCATTTTGAGGCATTC
The DNA here is from genome assembly GCA_012932125.1 of Conopomorpha cramerella. NCBI lineage: Eukaryota > Metazoa > Arthropoda > Insecta > Lepidoptera > Gracillariidae > Conopomorpha > Conopomorpha cramerella. The sequence continues at coordinate 15,092 of SJJU01010604.1, read as the reverse complement.
CAGCTTATTTATTACTTACATTACTCGGCCCGTGGGTATATAGGTCTCTTTACGTGTCTTTTCAGGAAGGATGTCATCCGGCAGCCATTTTCTTTTCATAGCCGTGATTTACAGTTCTTTATTGGCAACATTTGCCGAATTTTATGGCATGATTGCTGTGTGTTGGGCGTGCTCAGGTATACTGTTCGATAGGTGCTTAGGATGCTGGTTAGTGTTGTCCAAGTTTCGATACAGATTGTGTCGATAGTATTTTGTAGTTAGATAGTATCGATAAAGATTGTCATTACATAGTATAAAACAAAGTCTAAATCAAAGTATAAAACAAGGTTTATTATGTATGATGAAACACTGCTTAAAATGTATTTTGGCAAAGCAACGTTTTCCGGGTCTGCTAGTATAGTATTCAATCGACAATAATACAATATTTATATTTCTGGTAAAAAAGGCGGGCCTATGTTGGGACGGAGGAAGACTGTCGTGGCGTGCCTTAAAGAAGTCCTGTGTCCAAGTGACAGTTCACAAAAAACACAAAAACGTCTATTTACACTAATGCCACAGTGTTCTTATACGTTAGTTCATTGTTTTCAGAATGTAGGTTTTTTAAAAACCTAAATCGACTCGTTTGAATCGGGTTTAATAATATTTTATGATTGTTACAATCCGTTTGTTTCCTGAATTATTGCCATTATAACAAGTTTCAAGGACTGCCGAACAGGTATACTTTTCGCGATTTTCATAGATTGTCATTTTATATGGCCGTTTTAAAAAAGAATCAGCAAGAGACTTTTGTACCTTTATTGTACCGAATGCAGGTAAAGCAAAAGAGGTTTCACGCTATGTTTGTAAACTGCTTGCGGGAGTTATTCCATTTAACACTATACGGTACTGCATTACGGGCGAGTTTGAGCCGCGGAACTGTTATTATTACTAGAATAGGCAACGTCGGGGTCGTTCGGGCATAAGTGCAGTAATTTGGCCCATTTGCTTGTAAGCGCAATGTAACGCTTTCCTAGATGAAGTTGTAACTGACGCTGATGTTGATTATAGTGTATTTCCTTTTGCTGGTGTACTTGTTTAGAAATATCGTGGATATGATGAAGATATTATAATTTAATACAATATTTGGATGTAGGTAATAAATAATTTGTAGAGATGGTATCGAACCGTTTGTCGGAAAATTTCTAGCTCAATATCCTGTTAAAAATGTATTACTAATCAAGAAATAGGACAAATGGGAGTTGGGGCTAGAAGTGTGAAATATAGTTAAGAAAATTTTCTCAGATCCACCCCATTCTTCTTTAATGGGAAACACACAAATGGTGTGCCAATTCTGAGAAAAGACTGGCCACAAACAATTATAAAAAAAAAAACAGAATGAAATCCGTGATTTTAAAAAAGAAGAAAATTATAAAAAAGACAGCCAGTCTAGTCTCTCTATAGGTGGGTTTAAGTATTACCATTATTTCTCGAAGACTATAAAGATATTCATGTGCGACAGCCGAGCCGTTCCGTAAAAGAAAATGTTAGTTTCGTATACATACTTTCCTCGCCTAAAGCGATCCGATATTGCACTACGCCAATATTCCCAGGAAAGGAGACCATTTAAATCATTTATGCACACCATTTATTCCACGCTACCCTTACGTACTTGGGAAGTCGATAATACTACCAGTGAGAGAGTGTAGTCCAAAACCCAGCACCAGATTTAGGTGGTCTGCGGATAGGGCTTTGGGCCTTAAATGTACAATTTTGTATACAACGACAAGTCGGATTTGGATGCGGTTTTATTACCTACCCCCAGCGTCGTGGGTACAGCCATCAAAAGCGAATATTTTACCTCGGAGAAGGGTGAAGCGGCGCAAGTTTCAAGATATTCTTTTTAGACGCGAAGTTTTACTATGTGTGCCCTCTCGTTTTAGGTTTCTTTCTTTGTGTTCCGAGTTCAAGTACTTGTGTAGAGTTTGACATGTCTTATCGTACGATTACGTATTCCGTTTAGTTTGGTTCGAACGGTTTTGGCTTTTCACGCAGAAGGTATTACATAATGATGTATTAGTACCCGAATAGATTCGAGTGCAGATATGCAAGGGTGACAGATTTTTCTGACAAATTTCGTGGGATTTTTGATATCTCACTTTCTTAGGTAAATACGTAAAAGGCACGAACCGAGACTGAATTTACGAGATTATAAATGTACTTATAATCCAATCCAACGGATAATACACTTTTTATATAAAGTTAAAACGTGCACTAACTAGTTGACGTATATCAACTTAGATTGGTTTGTCCGTATTTAGCGTACATTAAACCAGGTTATGAGACCTTTACTAACAGTGCACAAGACCTGTTCTAACTTTATTCATACGAAGGGTATATTTATACATTAGTTATTTTTGATTTAATTTTGGGAGCGTCTGTGGTCCAGTTGGTCGGATCCTTGACTTGTAACCGGGATGTCGCAGGTTTGAGTCCACTTACCAATGGGACTCTTTTTCAGAGCCTATGTACACAACGCAATGCTCGCACGGTGAAGGACAACATCGTGATGAAACTCACACACCACAGTGTGTGAACCCTATAACGGCGATGGGCTCACCCCCGTGGGTTAAATACGCTTGGTGCACCGTGGGCATTTGCTTTAGCAAGTGCCTCTGCCTAACCCGCTTTGGGATTAAAAGGCGTGAAGTGTATTTATTATTTGAATTTTTTAACTTTAACAATGGACTGATTTATCAATCAACCTTCACGCAATAAATTATTATCTTTCTACACATAAATGCGTATTCCTCTCACGTGTTAAATATCCACGTGTAACTTTATGACGTTGCTGTCAACTGTATTTACCTATTGTGGCACGATTACTGGATAACCTCACATTTAACCCGTAACTAAGTGCGAGTGACAAACAATAAACAACTTAACTTATCGACCGTGATCCTTGTATGCAATTATGTATCAACTCATTAATACCCATTATACCTATTCGGAGGACTCTATTTTTAACTCTACTACACGGTAATACACACATCAAAAGTGTCTACGGATCAAGAACATTATTAGCTATAAAAAAATCTAATTTATTTAAATCAAATCTAATCTTCTGGATTGGTCTCCTACCTAATTCCCCATGCCTGTATCAATGACTTATCACCACATTTTTGAATAAATTATGAATGAATTCAGTTTTTGTAAAATATATTCTTGATTGCAATCTTCTAAAATGTACTTGATCCCTTAGAGACTTTTGATGTGTGTAAATGTTAAAACCAAGTATTTGTATGTGAATTTTCTCGTAGGACTCGTACTGTGGCATTTGTCGCATTTTTTATTGACGACCAAATATGTCGTCTACCACCCTGAGGTGGAAATTCGGGTGAATGTGATTAGACATTAAGGTTCATATTTTAATGGCCACAGTATAACAACTCTACCTTATTGACGTTTTAGTGATACAGGAATTGTAATTAAATTTAACTAACCACTTTCTTGGCTGACCGTACATATGTAATAAACAGTATATTAATATATTGAATAAACAGTAGTTACGTATAGAATTATCTACAAAACGTCACGCAATCGATAATACAGCAGTCGATAGTAATTGCATAATACATTATTACAATTCCGATAACCATTGATAATATTCAGAAATGTCTTTTTTGTCTTTTGAATCCCTGCCAATATGTATGAATGTGGAAGGATACAAGGGAAGAGGGAGTCCGAAGAAGGTATGGATGGACTGAGTGAAAAATGACATTTGCGTGAAAGGTGTAACTGCGGAGATGGCGAATGTCAGAGAAAAGGCGAAAGGTCAGGAAAATGATGAAATCCTGCCAATATGGTGTTCCTCCAATTTTCTCAAATTTTTAATGGTTGATTAACAAGTAGAAATTTCGTTAGAATTAAGTCCGCATGTATAAAACTTAGTGCAATAAAGTGTCAAGAACCATGCATTTGAATACATATTATGAAAAATAATCCATATTTCGTTGCATATCTTCTGTTAAAATCACAATTTGGAAGCTTGAGTGCACTATAAATAGCCGACTGAAGTGTTATTCCGATTTTTATACTAAACCGCCCAAATTCCGAAACACCTCTTGTTCCTGAAGATCCCATGTTAACAAAGCTCTTTTTTACCTGGGAGCGTTATCAAACAGATTACACGTGCTCGTTAATCCAAAAGCAAGCCGTTTTGGAAAACAACCATTGTTTCAGAATGCCGTTTATTTTGATCTCATAACGAGGGAAAAGTATGAATGTCACTTTAAACCCTCCTTCAGTACATTGTAGTTGAAAATGAGAGCTCAGTTCACAAGTTCAATTGTAACCATGCACCTGACCGCGGTACAGTCGACGAAGTATGCTAAGTATGTATTTAGGTATATGGTTTGAAGCTTCAAAGAAAAAATAGAACCGATTTCAACCAGTAAAATCTGACAGATTTGTGGTTTTCCCATGGATGCCATTGTCGGAATTGAACCTGAAATTTATATGGGACCACCTTTGAAATAACAAAAGAATCATCCAAATCGGTCAAAAGTATTGAACTGACGAACATAAAAAAATACCGATGAATTGAGAACCTCCTTCTATTTTGAAGTCGGCTAAAAGTGAAACAATAACGGGTCTAGTGATAAGCGTAATATCTTTGAGCGTAGTATGTTTGATGTTTGCACAATTTATCTCGGCTATTTAATAAAGATTCACTTTTAGTGTGCTATCATTAGCCGAACGTGACTGTAGTGCTGTGAATCTGAATTTACTTATTTCTCGAAAAAGTTCCATTCTTTCGGAGATATTTCTTCCCATTTTGTTGAAAGTGTTTGCGATTTGAACGAAATCCGTACATATTTCTGAGGAAGCGTGCATTGAATTTGTGAGGAAGTGATGCTGGCTTATAATATTGGTGTGTTGGTGTTTTTTTTTTAATTGTAATTGTAACTAGATCAATTTACTTAGTCGATAAGATTTTTACACAACAGTTATACAATATGTACGTACTTAATAACTTGATTTATGGCTAGATTCTTGTTGTTTGAGTGGTTTTAAATTATTCACAATATTAATTTAACTTGTCAATAAGTAGGTATTTTCAAGTCACAGGCGACAGCCACAAAAGCCAAATCTCAACCCAAATCAAAACCCCCAAGCTCAAGCGTGTTGGGTAACCTTATGAACGTTAGACAGGTGAAGATTTTGAAGTTACGGGCAATATTCCTAAACGATTTATTAATGCGACTTTCCTGTTCAGCGTTGATAATAGATATCTTACTTCACACGACCTCACGGCCACATTTGTCTTCCAGGAGCTGATTTATTCCATATTTTTTTTTATTGCTACGACCACGACGTTTGACCACCACCCTGCCTGATGTTAAGCAGAGATGTGGTCTACGATGGAGCATATTCATATTTTTTTTGGATACCTACTTTTTTGTTTCTCTTTCATTCTCTGTTGTTCATGATTCCCAAGGGTTGTCGACATCAAATCAGAACATTGCTCCTAAGTTACTTTCAGTCTGTCAAAATTAGCAAGTAATGTTTTTCACACCCTCGATGTCACCTCGCCATTAATGTCATTTTCATCTACTCGTAGTATCGCGTTTTAAATATACCAGCTAACAAAACAAAACACAACTCGGACTTCAAAATGCTTTGGGAAATCTATTCGTTCCATTGCGAGCTTCCATTTACACATGTACGCTTTCAACGGCGCGTCGGGACACCGGTTAATTTGCTAGTTATGTGTGTTGAACAATGTTGACACGTACAAGGCCGTGGGGATGCCGGCTTTATGGTCGCATAGGTGCGTTCAACTTCACCCAGCTAATTTAACCATAACCGCCCGTGAACGTTCCCACACTTGAGGCATCAGCTTTATATTGGTCGTAAACATTGACATGACGTAAACGTGTGAAATTCTAAACAAAAGCTCGAATGCGAATTTACCGGACAGTTCCTCGTGAACGTGACGTTAAAGTGTGTGTACACTAGTACAGGTTGTGAACTGTATAGAAGCGAGTCCATTTCTGGATGGTTGTGGAGAGCCGAGGCTGGTCTGCGGGCAGAGACCGCGACTCAATTAAACTCGCTCGCCCTGGGCGCTGCTTCTACTTTGTCTATGCATAGTCCAATTGACTTATAGTCACCGCCGTGTTTTCCTGGACGTGTAATCCTCTTCACGACTTCACAGCGAAAGCTCAGAATATATATTTCCCGTGAACACCGAACTTCCTGGAAATCCTTTTCTCGCGCGAAAACTGCTGCATCTGGTTGTGAACACGTTTCAAATTTAAAACGGGATTAAGGTGCTGTGATGCCGTACGAAAGTAGAGTTCAAAGTTGCCTGGCAGAATATGACACGGGGAGTAAGAGAAAAAAAAAATTAAGCTTCGTGGCAGCCCGTGCCGCGGAACAATTTTCATATATTGTCAGAGGCACACGTGCCAAACAATTTCTGCTTCCTCTTTTTATTTACTTGGAGCGTGTTTTTAAGCGAAAACACGTCGAGAACAATACAATAGAGGCGTTTCAGGGAAAGTTATTCATCGGTTTTTCATTGCTCTGCCTTACAATGTAACATCCTCCAAAGTCAGAGTATAATAATATAGGTACCCCGGAACAATTTCTACAATGACCCCAAACCATCCCCAAATTCACACAACAAATATTAATACCTGGAATCAAAACCGCGATACTTTTACGTCAATCCGATGATGACTCCGTCGTCGAAATTCGATGTACTTAGGTCCGTATCAGAGGACTGATGATTGTGTGTGTGTGTATGTGATTTCTATGATAATCAGTGGACTGGCTTTTACGACAAGGTAGGTAGTAATCCCCAAAGATTGACACCTATGTATAGGTAACTTGTCTTTACGAAATATAGGACCTACCTATCTACTCACCCACAAAACACAGGACCTTCGTTAGCCTATGTCGTGAGTGCAACGTTCGGGTAACCAAAATACTAAGACAGTGTCTTTTTGCCTAGGTGGTGTGCATGCCACTGGTATTAATAGATAACACTCAAATTCCCGCCCACTTTCAAGATAAAGTTTTTGACAGTTAATGTATTTTGGACAGCTGGGACAGTCAGTACCTATCTTGAGAGCTCGCACACTATTCAGCATCATTTAGCAATACGGGAATTAACTCCGTTTTATGTATTGGCACCACAAGATCTATATTACCTATCGTAAGCCGATTGTGCGCTAAGCGGGTATTCGTCGGTATTTTTGTATTAAGATTGGCATAAAACCTTATTCCGGATTTTATATGGAAGGCACGTGAAAGGTGGGCCATTGGATTGTGAATATTTTATATGCGTGACGGTCGTTTCAGTATCAAATTAACTATTATATTTCTTGGGGATATTGGCTTTGTGACGTTTTGCTGGTCACCCTTGATCGAATATTAAGTATCACTTCGTAAACCTTTTTATTTCTTATGTATTACGTGAAAATGTGTACATTAATATAAAAGTATTTATTACACTAGTACATGAACACATGTCAAATCAATTAGTAAAGCACAATATTATGATGTAACAGTTGAAATAGACATAGAAATTAGCAAAGCAAATGCCCACATTTCACCGAGCGTAGGTATTCCAACGCAATAGACATCGGTCTGGTACTGGCAGTAGTAGATACGTACTTTATAACCCAAACCCTTTAATGTGTTTCTTTCAGTCCATGACTTTCATTGTGCGAGCCGTAGACTGACAAGCGTGTCATGCATAATTAATGATACACCAGCGATGTTCACTTAATTTCCTTCATTTGTGACGACGGTCCAAAGCAATTTGCCGTGAAATTCCGCCGGTCTTCGACTAATACGTACCTTAAATCTTTTTTCCTTATTCGACTTGCTGATGCGATGGAAATCTTGTTTTGGTAGACATATTTAATATTATTAACGGTTAGTGGCAAAACGTGAATTGTTGCTAAGATTATTTATTGATTACTAATTGCTCCCCGCGATTCTACCCGCGGTTTAATACTTACCCGTGTGTTTCGTTGCCGTGATTAATATTCTAAAGCAGGTTACAATCTCTGACAATTTTTCTTTCGAAAATATCTGTTTAGATTTTCTTCCTTAAATGACAACCATACAAATTCACCTTGTATTAAGAGAAATGATCATAGAACAAACATACATAAATAAAACATGAATTTGTAGAAGTAAAGTAGTAAAAGTTATTCCATAATGTAGTTTTAATGTAATTTAGGTTCAAACCCTACTTCAACCGAAAGTTTAAAAAAACTCTATTTCACGGGTAGATAAAATTGCGGGGCGGCCAAGTATATATACATAACGTAACAATAAGTAACAAAACATTTCCGGAGCTTTGTTATCACACTAACATAGATTGAAAGCCTATTTCAAAACAGATTGATGGGCAATAATTAGTTAAATGACTGATGGACCGTGTGCGGTCCGCTTCATTTCCCTTGACACGAATTTCATTATGATTCTGACTGTTGAGTGTTAAACCGACTACATGATTACAACTGTAGCTTATTTTAGATTTTTTTTTAATCAAGCTTCTTTCATAGTCCCGTAGTGGACTAAATCTGGAATTTTCAGAGCATTAACGTTTAATATGTGTGATGAATATTCACTCATTAATTTCATCAAAGCGCTTATGATTCCAATGATTTCCATGATAATTTGGAGGGAAACGGCAATAATCACCACGCTCGGCAGGCGGGTTGGCGATGGCGAACTAACCGTACTGTTGATTGATTTATTTTTATAATAATTATTAATTTGAGTTTGATTAAATTGTATGCGATGGGAGGTTATACCACTGTCCAAAAACTTCTTTATCCTAAAACCACCCTAAAATCCCTAAAAAACGGAGTCTTTCTACGACTTGTGTTAGCTGAATAAATAAAAGAAGTGGACTGTTTGTGACATCCGTGTTTCGAAAAATAAGAATTAGCAGAGATACTGTTTATTGCGTGTGGTACTGTCAGTGGGTAGAAGAGCAGTGGCGGCCGCGGCGACGTGGAATATGGAGGTGTCCTCGCCTGCACCGCTGTGTCGTCACGTCCTAATGTGACCCGATGCAGTCGTGATTCGGTAAAAACCGATAAATGTGTTAGACTCCAACAACTTGTATTGCAGGAAATTTAGTAAAAAATTGTTCACTTCCAACATTAGCACTGTTACAGCAAAGACCTAATTTATGCAATCGCTTTGTGTTCCGCCTGTAAAAAAAAGGTTTCACCAAACAGAAGAAAATCATCTTATCCCGCCATCTTGGCCTTCAACGTTAAATTTCCTCCCTCCATTTAATGTAAATGATAATGTATTAAACATCGGACTTGTTTAATTTTACGAGACATTTTAATGCGCCTGTTTTTTCCTCGTAGAGTGATTTGCTGGTCGTATTTTCCATTATGTTGGATTTATTTGTAAGACATTACCTACTTTAATGATTAAAGTGATTTTTATTTCAATTGCTACACTGCAATCAGTAATGATAGTCGTAAAGTGTGCTAAGCCAACACCCACATGACACCCAAGTGTAAATTTAACAACTTTGTTTTGTGCCCAATTTTTGCAGTTTTTCACCGTGTTTTGCGTAGCGAATGTAAATATTAATGATAAACTATATACCAGAACATGTTTACACGCGGTCACCTGACCCCATAATACGATACCCTTTACTATGAGTGTCCTAAACTGATACATATGTATATAGATACTTTTAAATCCATACATAAATTAATAAAATACCCATTAGTAAACAGTAGTAAGTCTATTTTCAATCGACAACCTTACTGTTACAACTTCAGCGAGCCAATCGACTTCTCCACCTACCCAACCCACGTGCGCAGGAAACCCTTCCATTTTTGTTGGACGACGACTGTCGAAACACACCGGGATTTCTTCCTTATTACCTACGTAAGCTGTCAGCAGTACAAAGCGCAAAATGCAATCCATTTATTACACCTGAGGACACAGCTCGCTGCAAAACCTTATCTGATAATTCTTCATTGATAATACTTATAGGTATCGACATTCCGCCGGCCTCCCGTGCGCTGCATGCAATTCCGCATCAATTACTTCAGCTTCAGCGGAGTCGCTGCAAAAGCTCGTAATCAACAAATAATTGCTTTTCCATCCATTGCCGTCACTTTATTGCCGACTGCGTACAGAAAATGGAACTTTTTCTGTTATGTTTCGGTTTTGTGTTTTTTTTTTTCATTAGGATAGTTGATACATACCTACATACCTATTTGTTAACGGTAACATATGTCTGATTTAGCCTATTCAGTATTAGTATGGCTGATGATTCGATCCCTGAACTGACAAAATCTTATAAATAAATACACCATCAATCAGTCTATGACAATGATAGCACAGGCTACCCTATTTTGAACGCAGAATAACCGTGTGTGAAATGCCAGCCATAATATTTTGTGTACTTATTCTATCCCTTTGTTCGACCAGCAACGAAAGACGAGCCCGATGGCGACAGCGCTGAGTGCCGGCGGCAGCAGAACGGCGGCGGCGGCCGCGGGGGCAAGCTGGCGTACAACGGCTACTCAGAGGAATGCCTAGATCGCCTCGAGCCCAACGGGAATATACCGCACGACAAGGATTCGCATTACGGTATGAGATTCATGTAATTATATATATGTAAGTTAATTCCTGTTATATCAATAAGGATGGATTGTCGGATTAAGTCGTGACTATATCGCTTTGGAATCTTTACAACTAAGAATACAGGTTCCCTCACACGTTCTGCCTCAGCGTAAAAGCGTGTACCCCACACATACATACGCTTATCTTAGAGAGGGGTAGTTAATCTTGTTACAATCCATTTGCACATCTATATGCAGGTACCTATGTAATCATGTACCCTTCTAGGTTATATCCACCTACCCTCTCACCAATGCACATCCCAACAGCAAAGATCTATTTAGGTTGTCCTTTACGCTGTAGTACAGTCCAGAAGAAATATTTCGAGTCGTATCACTCAGTCAGTTTAGTAATTCTGATCACTAGAAGTGGCCTTTGTCACAGGTTCCAAGATTTGATAATTACAACATTCACACCAATACATGCATATGTATCATTACGTACTCTATTCGTAATGCCTCATGATCAGCAAAATATACAGAATATTTTTTTTTAATGGAAGACACACAGACTTTATCTTTTATCTATAATGCTGGCGTGAATATAATAAAATATAAGCTCAACCATAACTTATTTTCGAAACATAATATCCTGAAGATTTCTTACACCATCTAGGTGCCTTACGACAGCATCCCCAACAATTCTTACCCAGCTCCTATAGCATTGCAATACTAGAATTATGCGATTAATTTGACACTCTCAGTCTAAGGTTGCCAATTGCCAAGCCTTTCGGACCCAATTAAGCTGACAAACTCGATGATCGACATACGCACACCTAATATCGAACCTGGCTGCAGCTACCAGAATCCTTATAACTGTTGCAATAGAGCTAGGAATTGTATGTAATATGTGACCAGCCCAGGATCCCCGTGCGCGCATCGATGATTGAATTCGGAAGTACGCCGGATCGATACAGCTAATATCCGTCAAATCAATTGACCACCGGCTGGCACCGTCCGATGACGATGCGGAACCATCATACAAGGAACCGTACATGAATGAAAATACCATATCGTAGATGCACAATGCACATGCACGGCTGCCTTGAATATGAAATCAATTTAATCTGCTTCGCATTCGAAACTCTTCCATAGCTACAGTATCTCGGTCAGTAAATAGGGCTAAAACTTTAGAAAATTCCATAAGCAAAAGTCTTCTTCGAGTTGAAATCTTAGTTCTCGAACTTCGGAGAAAAGTGGTTTTCTAACTGTCAAAAACCGATGCGCAACTTCGTACTGTTGTGAAGTTTTAAAATCAAAAACGGTTTCATAGTTCCATATTCGCAGATGTCTGTCTTCTGCTTCACGCTCGGAGGGGATTGTCGATTAAGACCTATTCCCTGTAATCCTATAAAATGCAAATTCACGCAACGCAACTTCGTTACGGGCGACTAGGTGACGCACCCCCCCAACCTATTTGCTAATTGTCATTGGAATGGGTACGGCCACTTGGGACGCGTGTCGGAATGACGCCCTTCTGTTTCCACTTGGCTCTGGGAAATTCAATGGAAATGTAGCAATTTCAACTAACAACTTATTACTTACGTATGTGCATGAAGATAGAAAAAAAAACTGAGAAAATATTTTGTTATTGGAATGGTTATTAGACGTAGACATTAATTTACTTTTGATACAAAACACACAAACAGAAAATTCAGTACAATAGATTAGACATTGTATGTTAAATACAGCATTCCTATCTATTCCAAATAATACATTTATTATAATGCTAGACTAAACCTTTAACATTTAAGTTTTTGTGACAGGTTCATACTGCTATCGATTTTTTTACAGAAGTAAATATTATTTGACCACTAATTAGTCCAGTAAAAGACTTCAAGAGAACTGAAGGCCAGTAATTCATTGAACACTGTGTAATTGAAGTTATGGTCCACATACATTGCCTGTCACAAACCGACAAATTAGCAACAACATGTCTCTGCAACCAGTAGTGGTAGCACACGAACAATATTTCTCAATCGGCTTGCGAGATACATTGTCGCGAATGTCGGACAAAATATCTTTCTTTGTCTTGGAAACAGAACGGTCTTGCATCTTAGGTTCAATTACGTCTAACTGTTAACCAAGACTCGCAACATTAACCTGGGACTGTGTGAATTACTAAGAACAACAAGTAGGCGAATTCACGACGTCACCAATTAGCTGAAAAACTGATTTAAAAAAATACTTTTTTAGAAAAAAAATTGGAACGCCACCGTCTGTTTCTGATTCCATACTCAACAAATCACAATGGATATTGTGGAATCCTATTCAAAGTAATCAGCGTTGTTAATAATGTAGTAAATTTAGTAATTTAGTAGTAGTCATGTAAATAAAATAACAAGTCATCACGCCTTTTAATTCTAATTCGACTGAAGAATCTTTGTACGATTTAAGAATGATACCTTTCAAGTGTGTAATTTACTCTTTGTCATATTAATTTGTAAGTTAATTGCACGAAATTTAAATTGATCAATTTAGGCAAGTGCACATTAGCTGAGAAATTGTCCGGCACAGACAATGTAGTAACTTCCCGGTCTTGTGTGTGCTGTGACGAAGTAGTCGTTGTGCAAACATGTGCATGGTAAAAGCCTGCCACGAGTAACCCGACCCACAAAATGACGTGACGTGCCGCCTGCCCCAATGCGATTATTTGTACAACAATTATGCTAATGCACGTTGGACGGTGACTGTACTGCGCTCTAGGTTACTGGTGCAACGCAATAAGAGCGAATTTTCGATGAAAGCAAAGTTGCAAAAGACGTTTTTATGGAAAATGAAACGATATAATTATATTTGGAGGTTGAATAGGTTGTTATTCTAATTTTAACATATTCGTCGTAAATTTGTTTTTCATAGTAAATGCCAGTTTTATCAATATCAGATGTTCAGCATATTTATGTTTTCTTTCATAAGATTTATTTCATATTTATGTTTTCTTTCATAAGGATTTATTTCATTTCATCATCATCATCATCAGCCACATAACGTCCACTGCTGGACGAGGGCCTCCCCCAATGAAATCCGTAATTTGGGGTGAAATGCCAGTAGTAGTAGCAGTAGTAGTAGCAGTGGTGTTGTGGTTTAACTCACAGAGAGCGCTGCTGCCCGTCTCTGGAGAGCTCCCTCAGTCGCCTCTTACGACCCCCATGACGGGAAAAGTTGGGCTGGGGTGGTGACACATGTATTCTATTCGCCGTCATCACATGGATATTGTTATCATTCCGGAAATAACGTCACAATAAGCATTAACATTTTTAGGGACCGGAAGAAAAAAAAAACAGTTATGATCATAGCAGATGGAGGTCTCTTATCTCTGTCTACCCTTCTAGGAGGAGGTTGCAATCCGTCTATACAAAAGAAGAGACGAATTTTACGCAGAGTACTCAATGCATTGTAAGTACAAATATACAAGAGAGTTTGCTACAATCTTTGAAATTCACCCTCTAACTTCGACAGTACACTGCCAAACTTTCTGGACTAGACACAACCACCACAAGCTGATCTAAAATACGTTACACGGTACAAAGAAAGGTAGCTCAGGCTAAAACATGGGACGTATAGTTGGAAATGGCCAGAGCAGTGCACGGGGGCAAGGTAACGATCTCCAAATATTTGTTCTCCAAAGGATTTATTGTTCCACAGGGGCGGATTAAACATGAATGAATAAACACGTGATAGATGCGGGATGGCGAATGAATTTGGGCCTACTGATCTTTACGTTTTCATGAATCATATAGTTCAAATTGCCTTGGAAATGTCGTTTCTGGAGCACTGGATTCAGAACATTCATAAGGTTTCAGATTGTTTGCCACTTCATAATTAGCATATCGTTTGGTCCATTCGAATGTTAAATCACCTTACTGAAATTATTTTAATCACTTTAAGGAATGCACAACAAATAATTTAGCTTAGGTTACCTGGAAGAAATTGCTATGTGCGATAAGGTCACCTTTTGCAATTTTTCCATTGTATTTTTTATATTTGTAATGTACAGTGTGCAATAAAGAGTATATTCATTCATTCATTCATAATTTTAACATGTAATTGTTCAAATTAAGTTCTTTCATTCAACAATCATATAGTGTGCCCCTTGACTTACTGGGATGATTTTTGTAGCATTTTAGAATAACTCCCTGTCATATAAACGCGGCGACCACGGGAACTGTCCTAAGAACGGGCAGTAATAGCATTAACACCACTTCGCTCGCTAACCCGTATGCCAAGCGTGGCTATTATTGGCATTTCCCACCCAATTCATCATACAAATCATTGGGGGCGGCCCTCGTTTCTTAAACTTTATGTGGCTGATTATGATATAAACGCATTGTTACATGAATGCTATTACAGAAAAAAGAGGTTGTTCTAACATAATTGAAAAGAAAAAAAATGTAACTAACCTAGTTTTTCTGTTCCACAATCATTAATAAT
>SJJU01010600.1:0-11356 GCA_012932125.1 Conopomorpha cramerella | reverse complement strand
TTTATTCCGAATCATTAGCTTTTAAAGAAAACAACTAGATAGCGCAAAAAAGGCGGTTTTGTTTTTGGTTGAAAGGGAAAAAACTAGGAATGTCCATGACTTTCAAACTTTTGAATGTGTATTTCTTAAAATCAACTTATTAGGACATTCCCTATTCTTTGCCTGTACCCTTCACTTGTATCTTACAATGTACGGATTACACAAAAAATGGAAGTCCCATTAATCGTCAATCTGGCTATGAAATGTTCATAGACTCGACACCCACTAGCGACATCTAGATAAGATTTTTTTGGAGTTTGAAATTTTTCCATTAGCTACGAAATAGGAATAAAATTTTCCATGACGATATGAAATGGTACAAAGGACAAAAAACCGGGCATGCGGGGGGAAGGAAACTTATGAACTAATGGCGCTAGTATAGCTTGACCCAAAACAACACGATTGGTTAATCGATTGTCACTACAAGTTCATGTGACAGATTGCCTCACTTTCATTGGTCCATATGGGTCAAGCGTACGAAGCGCCATCTACATTTAGCTTCGCGTTTTCTTCCCTGTTCCCATTTGTTTTATACAACAAGTTTCTCCCTCCCACTTTTCCTAGAGAAGGAAAAAGACGTACAGACTACTGTTGTTCAGTACAATAAAATTCTTGTTCTATACAACATAATGAGAAATAACCTCGAATTCGCCCATTACAAAAATCCTCGCATCGCATAGTGGTCTTGTGTGGAGCCTCAGACCAAAAACAAATAGACTTGCAATCCGAAACTAGCGTTTAGTAGGTATAAAACAACGACATGATAAACATGCAGGAGTGAAAGAACAAGATATATTTGTCTTCCGTCCCTTATAGCGTAGCAAGGAATAAATATTAAATACCTACTAGCCTAAAAATATTTAAAAATTCAGTATGGTTGCCATTTCTTAGCTAAGCTTTACATATTGATCTTCAACGAATACAAGGTGATAAATAAATACCTTGTTTGATATGAGCGTTCCTGTGTCTGTCACTAAAGTCATACCGCCGCATGCGTTACTTTTTCCGGATGAAAAGAGAGAGCCTGAAAGTTCTTAGCTATCAAACCAGCTTACGCACCCTCAATAATTGAAGGTAATTAGTACTTAATTACCATTCCATTTATTTAATTATAGATTCGTTAACATTTCGCACATCCTCTAAAAAACTGCCATAACATAAAAAAAGCGATTTTGAGAAAACACAATTTAAAGTTATTTATTTCCCTGTTCAAAGTCGCTCAGAATCAAACAGTCACAAGTAAGTACCCTCTAGCCGCGAATTTTTGAATTACGAATTGGCGTTTTTGTAGATTAAAAAGAAAAAAAATGCACCTTTCTGTATTATTGGATAAACACTGGATTTTTTTGTGTTATGATATGACAGTTTTTTAGAGGATGTGCGATTTCTGTCTGTCTGATCTCAGACCAATGGTTCTACAACAAAACACAGCCCCATATTGTAAAATATTGAACGAACAGTAAACTAATCGATCCATTGTTCGTTCGTTCATCACACGATTTATCATTCATTCAGTCACTGTTCGTTCGCATGGCGCTGGTGTTGTCGATCCGAAAGAAAGAAGCTTCAACTGCGACTGCGTTATTGTTGAAATCATCAAATTAAATTTTAATCACATTATTGTGCTGCGAAAGTTTCGCTGTGTTCCATTTTAGCCAAAACTAAACATCAACTAGAAATGGCAGACAAAAAAGGTAATTCATTTATTCGATTTCTCTAGTTTCTTTGTTATTTTATTTCTATTGAATTTTGACATCTGTAACGTCATCCTACTCATCCTGGCCGAGTTAGTTATTTTACGAAATATCCGTATTAACATTCTCATAATTCTTTCGATATTTGCCGTCGTAAAATCACGAGGAACACGTAGAATAAAATCTATAGCGCTTTTTCGTCGCGAGTTGCAAAATCGATAAAGTTTGCTAAATCCAAGATGGTTGCCCATTACTTGGGGATTCGGAGGGCGGGATTCAATGCACGGATGCTGCAATTTATCCAAAGGGGGAACTATGATCAGCTTCATTACACGCGCCAACCTCCGACAATGAGTTGTCGATATATTTACGGCATCCTTTAAAAACTAGGTCACGGAATTTAATTCCTTGAAATAGCAGATTTATGCATGAAATATACTCCCACATAATAATATTTTAGTTATGCCATGTCTTGTTGCAATGGTAAGACCTTGACATACCTATTACTACCATGGATTGGATGAATTCATAGTTACAGATGCCAAAATTGTATGACTAGTATAATATAAGCAGTACCTACATACTATACTTGCCTACCTATGTCTTTGCAATTTATAACTTGGCTCAAGTAGGAATATGAAAGCCTTAAGCGCTGTTTTACACTTGAGTCTAGTTATAAATTAAGGCATTATCTACAATTTGAAATTAAATCGCTGGTAAAGTGATTTCATTATTATATTTCCATCATGGGTCACGTTGTCACTCATGTTGAGAAAATTATACCCACTTGTTTTTAACCTCTAGTCCATTATATGCTGCCATAAAGAAAGAATAATTATGTTATATCAGAAAAAACATTCTTTATGTACCTAATGAGTAGTTTTCTATATAAAATGCTTCCCATAAAAGCGCCACTCACTGGAGGTGGAACAATCTCTTTCTTTGAAAAAAAAAATCAATGTTTGAAAGATTGATTAAATTCTTTTGTAGAAAACTCCTCATAAAACTGACAATCAAGTTTATTATACATACATATACGTCACACCCAATTCCAAGAAGGAAAATCAGTTTATATGGCGCTGGAGGTTAAAACTGACTCGCTAAAAATTTAAAGAAGCTTACACACATAAGGTGGTTAATAACCTGTGCCTTGGTCCCCCGTTCCACCCCAGTCGCTGAGACAGTTCCGCAGGTGGCGCTGGCGCGACTCCTGCGGCCGCGAGGCGCCGTCGACTAAAAACACATGTAACGAATCAACCGTAGAACATTTTCTTTTTTTTTTATTTTTAAAACTTTATTTTTTTTGAAACAACTAGTTAAACATGAGCAATATGATATGATATGTGCGTATTGGAGTGAAGGATGTGTCAGTTTACATATTGATTGGTTGATGAAATGTAACCTAAAGTCGTTGGATATCAAGCTATTTATTATATGAGAGACAAGCTCAGACTTCACTGACCGTTTTCGGATATGTCAAGGGTTATGTTGTTTTAATGATGATGGCCTTTGATATATCTAAAGGAAATGGTAGAAATATTTAAAAATAGTGATTATTTTACTGTCAAGGGTGAAATAATTTTACTGCAAGGAATGTGAGCTTGGCTGGTAGATTAGATAAAAAAAAATTATGGAATGAAATTAATGAAAATACACTTCCTCAAGACAATATTGTTGTTCTTGTCAAAATAAATATGTTGATTTCCAATGGTATATTTGTGTGATAGTCGCTAAAGGGTTTGTACCGTTTTAATAAAAGTTATTTAAATTCTCACAAAGATCTCAATTAGGTGTGGCAACAACTGTAAGTGAAAATACATACTTTTTTCCAAACGGTACAGTTTCTTTAGTGATATATATTTAGTTAACACTTCAAAAATAAGTTGTTTCTAAATCATTCCGTCTTCTCGTCCGAATTGAAATGGGAAGGTAGAATTTTTTCAAGTACCATATCTGTGTTCTAAGCTACACCATTTTTGAAATTTTTAGTTCACAGCTTATTTTCATTTTTAGTTCTTATTAACCACTAATTTGAAAGAAATAACTCTTCACACCCATACTATAAATTAATAATAAATAAATACAGCATTTTTTCTCTTTTTTATCGAGAAATTGTAAGGATGGGAGTTGTGATTAGTTGTTATTTTAATTTTTGCTAGTTATTTTGCACATTTTCAAATGGAATTGGTGTTTTAAACATTTTAGCTAGAATAGCCACGCAAACTAGAAGAAATAAATAAAATATAGACCCCAGTTAGTCCCTGATTTGTTACCTCAAAGATATAACACTAGGTTGCATTCTGGGAAGTTCATGTTAGAGAATTTTCCCTATGCTAATTTATATCCTAAATTAGGGTTTAGCCATGCTTTCCCAGCATCCAACTTAAGGTAAATGTTACAGGGTAACAGATTAGAATAAGTTCTCCCATGCAAGTTTGTTGGGTAACTGGGATATATCATAGATTTTTTCGTGTTAAATGGAATGTATGAGTTCCTAATCTGTGCTAATAAAATAACAAAATGCCAATTCCATACAAAAAATAAGATTTATCATTAATTATTATACATAATTGATGACATAATCTTTGCAGTTTTGTGTTTTAGAGGTAAGCTAACTTTTAGTCTTGTAAGTTTTGACGAGTTTTTGAAAGAATATTTTGTTATAGAAATACAGTTTTTTTTAACGATAAATCTCTATACTTATTATACAAATATTCTTTGAAATTGGTCATACAATGTTAGAATAAAGATTTATGTGTTATTTTTTAATACTAACGAGTGAGAAAATAACACTTTCTCAAGTATTATTTTATCACTATTAAGTTGCACTATTGATCTATTTAACATTTGCCGTTGTGGCAGCAAGGTTTCTTTTTTTTCTTAGACTTTCCTTATAGTATCTTGGACATTTGTAGAAAAAACAAAACAGTGGTACAGGTATCTGCTTACCTATATTCAAGTCTGAAATCCCCAAAAGTGGATAGACAGGACCTTAGGACAATGTCCCGTCCCTTTGGCTACATAATAATGAGTTAAGAATATTAATAAGATAGATAACACTTAAGATTTTAGATCACATGAAGCACATAGTAACACGAAACAAAATAATAATAATAACACAAAATAAAATAAAAACAACAGACAAGAAATAGGTGGTCGATTTAACAGTAGAATTCGTAAATAGCTACTCGTGTACCGTGCTTCACGTGAAGAAAATGGGCTTCGACTCAGCATTGTGTCACAGTTACCTGCGACGCTGGTATTCTGTCGACACCCGACAGATGACAGAGTGCGCAACCGTCACTTTCATAAATTATCTAAAACATATTTTATAAGATATTAATAAGAGTCTTCAGTACAATTGCCAGCTCTAGCCTGCAATAAACCTAAATTTCCAGATCTCAGTAGTCGGCTCCTAGGACATGCCACGAAGATAGGCATAAAATTCATTCTATTTACATCCCAGATCTGATACACATAATCACACACCACTCATGTTGCTTAACAGTGATCAGTTACAGAGCATTTACTGGCCCTACATTTATAATATTTCTAAGTGTAAGGCAAGATTTCTAAAGTGAATGCCTGACTTGGCTTTATGAAAAAATTCGAAAGCTACATTATCCACGAGTAACATAGGCTAAATTTTATTATGGAAATAAATAGGGTTTCGTAAAATAAAATAAATACACTTCACGCCTTTAATCCCAAAGAGGGGTAGGCAGAGGCACTTGCTAAAGCGCAAGTACCCACAGTTCACCAAGCGTATTTGACCCAAACGTGACAGGGGGTGAACCCATCGCCGTTATAGGGTTCACACACCTTGTGGTGTGCGGGTTTCATCACGATGTTGTCATTCACCGTACGAGCGTGGCGTTGCGTACATAGGCTCTGAAAAAGAGTCCCATTGGTACACGTCCAGTAGCCGGACTCGAACCCGGGACCTCCCGGTTATTTGGATTTTTCGGACACAAGGTGTAAAAAATACATGTCCACCCGAGAGAATTCGGGACAGGCAGCTAGTATGTTATACTCGTACAGTGCTTAAGACCTTAATACCAATGTGATTGTCCAAGGTACAACAGATTAAATGTCTCTCAGGTTAATTTTAATTTGTAATTATCTCGCCACAACTGCAGATGTATTTAGTTTGAAGGTGAAGGAGTATTACTATGTGTGCCAACGTGCATTTTGTTACTATAACACTAATTGTTTATAAGTCTTGTGTAGGTTGCATATGATTCGCGTGAGACTGGTTTTTCGTTTGTAAATTATGTTTTTTTTTTAAAGTGAAACTTTTATCGCATCGTCTCAAACTTTTTCGTCTGCGTGTTGCATGTCGCGTGACGGTCGGCCGCGGATTTGTGATAAAGTGAAAGGCGATCAATTTTCCAAGTTTTATTAAGATTGACCTTTAATGGAATATTATTCCAATTTTGTATAGTTAAATGTCTATAATGTGAAAAAAAGTTCACTTTTACTGTGGTTTCGTAAAACCACACACAATATTAACTTTTTTTTTTATTTTTAGCTCAGTTCTCATTGTCATATGGAACCTATCGCAGTGGTGTAAAAATATATGAAAAAAAATCTGTTTGGAAATAAAAAAAAATGCCGTCATATATTTTTACGTCATAGTAAAGTAATTAAAGAATGACACTGTTAGTTTGTGTACTAAGTTAAGGCTTGACAGTGAGGGGAGGGCCTTGGCGATGATTTTTTTTTTTTTTCAAATACAAGACTACAGTTTTAAGGTCCTTCCGCCCAGTTCTGCGTGACACCCGGCGGTCGCACGGAACATATGCATGCTTCAGCTTAGGAACGGGATGTATGCAAGTGTTAGGCATAAAACACACTTATATACACATTATCCCATTTTATCATAATTCATTATAAGCTAAAGATTATATATTTAGTTAGCGTATTAAGTAGATCTTTTTTCAGGGATCCAGTATTAACATGTTTCCCCTCCAAACAGTTGATGTTGACAGGATATTATTTAATACGGAGTAAATTATAATCCAGTAGATGTTATTATTGTTAAAATTACTTTTTGTGTCCATCTTGATTTTCGGGCCGTTATATTTATGATATATAAATTATTTATATTTCGTCCGATTTCGGTGATGGATGGTTTATGTATGACGATGTGTTTCGGATAATGCTGTCAAGGTTTTTGTTTGATTTCTTGGAGTAATATCACACAGTTGGACTTCTAACGGCCTGTTGTGTTCGTTTGTAGTTGTAGAATGTTGGTATCTTGACATAATCTGCATGTTTATTATATCTATTCCAGTTTTCTGAGCATTTTTTTTCTTCTAAATAAATTGCGTGTAGTTGATAATCAAATTTTCGATTGCAATGCAACTAAAGGTCCAATACAAGGCCTCTTTTGTTACAGTAAAGTTTGTAATTAGTGCATAGTAACTAGTGGACGCTCCGCGATTTCATTCGCGTAGTTTCAGTATTTCATACAAACTATAACACATACAAACTAACACCCCCTAGTGACGCGTCGCACAGGATAGGGATAAAAAGTAGCGTTATAGTTTCTCAAGGTCTCTTTGTCTGTGCCAAATTTCATCAAAATCGGTTGAGAGGTTTAAGCGGGAAAGCGTAAGAGACAAACGGACAGGCAGACAGTTACTTTCGCATTTATAATATTAGTAGGGATGTAATGTATGACTTAGTTCTCAGAAAGAAGTCTTCGACCCCATTTGTAAGCAAGCGAGTGCCTCTGCCTACGCCGCTTTGGGATTAAAAGGCGTAAAGTGTATTTTTTATTATTTTTCAAGACCCCCTACATTTTTTGAAGTTTCCCTGGATTTATAGGGTTTGCAACCATCGAAACACTGACTTCCTCATCATGGGACCACCTTGGTAATATCTTCTGTCCAACAAATAAAAAATTGTTCATAAACTACGAAGTTATCCGCGAACAAAGATAGAAAAAGAATGATGTACGGTAGAATTGAGAAGGACTCCTTTTTTGAACTCGTTAACAGCTCAAGCAGCAAGAGAGCGCCGGGTATGCACGAGAGCGCCGGGCATTGAAAAATTCACGTTTTAGATTACAGTCATAGATGCCAAATCAGAAGTCACATGCCAGTTTCCACGCTTGAAGGGTTAAAAATAGACGAATTATGTATTTTCAAATTTTCATTTGAGTACAGAATAAGACCCAAAATTATTGGTTTCATACAGAACGAAACACACTTCACGCCTTTTAATCCCAAAGCGGGGTAGGCAGAGGCATTAGCTAAGCAAGTGCCCACAGTTCACCAAGCGTACATACAAAAGGACTTGGACCTTTTATCAGTTGTAAAAGAAAATGCTCAACAAACTAACCAATGTTTTATTTCGCTAGTTACTATTGGTAGATTAATTATGCATGGTTTGATAATTACACCATTATTAAACGTATAGCTTTAGACACCCTAGTTCATATTTTGCTTAACCATCAAATATGGGTTCTTAGTGTTAATTTTTGTTTGGTAATAAAAGTGTTGTGTTCGTTAATAATATACTCTGCGCATGTATGAAATAAGCATTCATTTTGTGTTGCATGTCCCATTTATATGTTTTCGCAACGCACTCATCATAGCTGAACACTTGAATTAGCTTGCAACTCGCTGTACACTATAAAATACTTGGCGATATTACATATATAGAATTTGTATCTATCAGTCCCTTGAAACAAACAAACATCTTGGTAACACCTTTGTATTTAGCGTTTTTTTTTTCTAGCAAAATATCGATATAAGTATTTATAAGGAATGCACACAGTCTGTACCACAAGCTTGCGCGATTCTCACAGCGTCGCATTTACAGTTCATCGAAAAATGAGCCTTAATGTCGCTTGTACAATATACGCCGTGTTGTGAGATTCGCGGTCCTGATCCAAGCCTTGTGGAGTAGCAACTCATTGACTGGCTAAGTTAATGTTTTTTCCTCAACAGTTACATAATACGTGTTAATGTTTTGTATATTTTAAGAGTTTTGCCAACACCGTGAACGATGGTCACCCTACGCAACTGGTCTTTGTGCGAGTTTTAATGGTTCTCCAAGAAAGTTGCTGTTTCGCATTTAGCACTCGACTGGAAGAATATGGTGACCATATTTCAGGAGGAAATTATAGGAATGCATTGTAAATAACGTTTGGTAGGAGCTCAGCCGGCACAAACCACGTGTTTTTGAGCAACTCTTTTTGAACCTACCGAATAATATCAACGGCCAATCGTGAAAATAGCTTTTCTTGAGTTTAAAATTAGAATAAAAGTATTATTTTTTCGATTGGCCCAATCAACCGATGGAATGAATCTTTCCTTCAATTTCATCGGGAAAAAAAACTCTTCTTAACAAACTTTTTTATCCGTATCCGAAAATGAAAAAAGTTTGCGAAGACGGGCTTTACTTATAATTATACTATAACGCGATGTATTGGGCATTTTCGCTTGTCGTTAACATTATGCGCGAGTAGCGACCGAATAAAGGAAATGTTGATTTTTCACACGTTCAGCCGCTCTGAGGGAATATTTGCCATTGGTTCTAGTGTAGTTTTCACTTTAACTTCACCATTTGTGCATTTCACGCACCTAATAATAATAGTAATTGCGAATCGTGGGGAAAATCTTAACAAAACATACCGAGACACAAACAAAAATTGAACGAAATTAGTTTTTCTGAATCCGACACAAGATTTCAAAGGTACGTTAGTTTTTTCCCACGGTCCTACAATAAATATTAAGAGTTGCTGTGGTTATCTTATTGTGTATGGCAAATGTTTCCATGACGATCACCTAAAGTGTGATCGTCTTCGTTAGTTTGTGTTTAAAAAGGAATTATCCAGCTTAATGACACATTGAGGTTTCTAAAGCTGCAATTTTCAACTATGTTAATAAAATTCCTAAACAAAAACTATCGAATAAAAACACATTTGCATTTACGCCAGAATATTACAACTACTGTACCCTACAATAAACATGAACGTAAATCAGCAAAATTACGTGTATAATAGCAACAGAAACATTCTGAAGGCGTAAATGCAAAACTCGCGCGGCGCGAATGTTGGAGCTTGGGTGATGGGACGATGTAAAGCCCTATTGTCCCGCAACAGGCGATTTCCCCCTAATCATCGTGGATATAGCACGTTACTGGCTGTTGTTCGACTAGGGGGAACTTGCCTAACATTGACACGCGCGCAGCAAGGTTTGTTGGTGCCCGATAATGGCAAGTTCGCATATTTGTCTGCAGATGGCGTTGGTATTGACTGTAGTAGTTTTGTTTATGTTTGAAATACATAATATTTCAGCTTTCGCTGCAACACTTATTTCCAGTTTACACCATAAAATTAATTTGTTTGATATCTTTACTGGGTGCAATTACTCACTTGTTCTCCCATGCCCAAAATTTATCCAACCGAAAAGCCGAAGTCTCGTTTTCATTCGGCAACTTTTTTGACAGTTTGTAAATTTAGTTCCGCCTCTTAACACCACCAAATAGGACGCATTTTACATTGAACAAGGGACAAAGTAACTGAAGTACTGTTACTAGAGCGGTATAGTCCGATATGGTTTTTTTATGTACTGAATATTCAATGTCATTTCTTGTCATTCTTGTATTTCTATCTCTTTCTCACATCATCGATCAAAACTAGACTAGACATTATCTTTAAAAAAAGTGTATGATTCTTGGCTTTGTGCCATTCATGTCTCAGTCAGCATATTAAGCAAGTATTCCATCATTTTTCCTTGTAAACGGCAGCGTTGCAGCGAAAGCGTATATACTCACACAACAAAGTCACGCCATCTGTACGAAACGAGCGGAAAGTTTTAAAAACCGCCACCAACGCCATCTGTTGGTAATCTCTTGCGTCGCCGTGTCGTGTGTACAAGTTGCGGGCGCGCGGGCTCTGAGCGCAGTACGGGCTTGTCAAATGAGTAGTGTTTGCAGTGACGCCGCCGCTCGGCGCGTACCCGCAGCCGCAGCCGCCCCAGGGACCGTTCCTGCCGGCACCGCCGCACCAGGCCGCGCCGCAGTACTCTGGTATGTGTATATGTGTACCTAGAAACATACATTAACTGAGGAGGTCAGAATCAAAACGTATTAATTTGCTTTTCTTCCCCTAAGGGTTTTTGTACATTTTCAAATATATAACTTCACTACCATGTACGGTCGGCCAAGAAAGTGGTCTATCAGTGTGGATGACATTTCCTGTGTCACTAAAACATCAAAAAGGTAGAGTTGGTATACTGTGACAAGTGAACAATGAACCTTAATGTCTAATGACATTCATATGAGTTTCAACCTTAGGGTGGTAGAGCAGATTCTTGGCCGACTGTACTATTTTATTAATTGTTTTTGAGAAATAATAGATTTCATGTATATGTACAAGGGAATGGATTGTTTATGGTTTATAAGAGTAAAGGGTAGTATAAGTTTTCCTCTTTTTTCATAAAATTTGGTTACACCTAAATTAATATGTATTGATCCTAACCTCCTCAACTAGCAAACACGGCGAACTCCGTTTCGCCACCAGATGGCGTCGTTTCGGTTTCCCGCTTTTCTGTTGAAATTTTTCTTAAATTTTCTTTGCTATAAACCTTACGGAGCCTGATACCTTT
>SJJU01010597.1:0-19176 GCA_012932125.1 Conopomorpha cramerella | reverse complement strand
TTTTGCCATAATAAGTTGCCTTTGT
The DNA here is from genome assembly GCA_012932125.1 of Conopomorpha cramerella. Classification (NCBI taxonomy): domain Eukaryota; kingdom Metazoa; phylum Arthropoda; class Insecta; order Lepidoptera; family Gracillariidae; genus Conopomorpha; species Conopomorpha cramerella. The sequence continues at coordinate 19,151 of SJJU01010597.1, read as the reverse complement.
ACCCCGTGTATTGGTAGAAATACAACTGGCAGGTGGATAAAAAATAGATAGTAGCCGATTCTCAGACCTACTGAATACGCATATAAAATTTGGTTAAAATCGGTAAAGCCGTTTCGGAGGAGTATGGCAACGAAAACTGTGACACGAGAATTTTATATATTAGACTAGCTGTCCCGGCAAACATTTGTTTTTGCCGATAATAAGTGGCCTTTGCACCCGTGTATGGGAGAAATACAACTGGTAGAAGTTAAAAAAATAAATAGTAGCCGATTCTCAGACCTACTGAATACGCATATAAAATTTGGTAAAAATCGGTCAAGCCGTTTCGGAGGAGTATGGCAACGAAAACTGTGACACGAGAATTTTATATATTAGATATAGCATATGAGCTACATAATAAAAAATATATATTTGTCAGAAATATTATTATCCTCACTAATATCATAAATACGAAAGTAACTCTGTCTGTCGCGCTTTCATGCCGAAACTACTCAACAAATTTAAATTTTTGGTACATAGAATTTATAACCTGGTCCTGGGAAAGAACATAACACTGTTTTTGTCGCAAAAAGTGTTGTAAGACGTTGAAGGTGAAAATTTTTATGGAAATTTAGATTTTAGTATTTGACAGCTAGAAAAAAATGTTGTTTTTTTTCGATAACTGAAACTACGTCTCTGAAAGCTCGGGCGTTTATTATTTTATAATATTATGCGTATTCAGAAAAAAAGGAAATCACGATTTCTGGCATACATTCTGGTGATGCAAGATATTTCATTGTTTTCATTGCTTTGGGTGGGCCGGCTGTCTTATTTGTCGTATCATCAGCATAACAAGTTTTGTTCATAGTTGCATTCTACAGTTTTTTTAGCTGTTCACTAACTATGTTTGCCTAGTAATAACAGACGAAATTACTACGAAATTGTTTTATCCATACTAATATTATAAATGCGAAAGTAACTCACTTTCACGACAAAACTACTGATCCGATTTAAATGAAATTTGGTATACAGATAGATTAGAGCCTGAGAAAGGACATAGGCTACTTTCTATAATGTACATATATTGGAGGGTAAGCTAGCCTAGATCTTTGCATTCGTTCTAATTGTTTGCATTTACGTAGTAAACTACTGTACTACATATACACATACACTTCACGCCTGTCTCCCAGAGGTGTAGGCAGAGACTACAGATCTCGATTTGGCACGGTCCTGACCTACCCCTTTCGCATCATCTACATTTATACATTTTTGCATACAATATATTCGGTTTCGAGTACTTTTCACGCCACCTTGAGCCCGGACATCACCAATCTGGTCGATGTAAGTCCTTAAGGGGCGATCTCCTCACTCAGCCCTTTACGACCCATATAAGTTTCTTTCGTCAATCGACTTTCATCCATCCTCTCCATATGCCCAAACCACCGAAGCATGCCCTTTTCAATCTTGGTCACTACATCTTCTTTCAAGTAGTTCTAATGTTCCTGTTGATTAAGTTTAACTTTAGAAACTATCACATGCTATGGCAAACATTAAGCGTAGCTGAATATTAAAATAACAAAAAGGGAACCCTTAAAAGTAATTTTGTCACGTCACTGTGTTATTGTATTGTAAATAAAAGATAAAGGACCGCCTAAAAGTAAATGTATAGAAGACGTGAATCCCGAATTCTAAAGGGAATCCCGAATTCTAATCTAACTACTAGCTGTACCACGCGGTGTTACTAGCGTTTTTTTTTCGTTCCCGTGGGAATTTCGTGATAAACTATAGCCTATGTTACCCAGGGATTTTAATGGTGAAGGAATTGTCGAAATTCGTCCAGTAGTTTTTGAGTTTATTCTTTACAAACATCTATTCATACAATTCTTTGTAATATTGGTATAGAAAATTGTAAAGAAAGTTCAGGTAGATCGAACAGATGTTCCAACAAATATACGGAACAGGAATAGTCCAAAAATATTTAACGTAAATTCTCCTAACTCCCTCTGTCTATTTCTACACAGTTGTCCCTACGTGGGTTAACAAACGCGTTGCGTATGATAAAAGCCATAAGTTATGTTATTTGTCCACACGAAAATGACGTTTAAAATTTAGCTAATAGAGCTGTTTATATCATTACAAAGATGCAGTGTAAGTTACCTAAGTGCTGCAGTTGCAATCTTTTCTCTTATGATGAGTAACACTGCTTATGTACGTCATATTGTACGCATACAATTTTGCGGATTAGAATTACTGACTTATGCCGTAACCTCGACTGTAGAACTCAAGCAACTCAGGCGCTGTTACTCTACTTGCTGGAAGTGTTGTAACGCTTCTATATTATAGATCAAGATAACAAGTTAGCTTACGAATAACACTACGTAACGTGATAGTTCACACCCGTTTCGCGAGTAGACGTACTAAAAAACTAAAATTGCAAACTACCAAATAAATTTATCAGTATTTTATTTAAAATGAAATGCTTCTTACAACAGCTTTAAGGACTAAACTAGTATTCACAGGTCGCGTTGATGGACTATAACAATATAATAATAATAATATTTATAGTTGCATATATACTAACTACTGCTGTAGAGGTATTACGGCAGCGTTTAAGTTAAATGGCTAATGTCTTATCGTACGCAGTACGAGTCTCCTGCCGTACAGTGGTATAGGGCCTGAGACGATCTTGTGCATTCTCCCGTTGAATGTCATTTTCCTTGTGATGATTCTGGCGTGGGTCCAATTGGCAGACCGGTTGTTGCGACGCACCCAGCCTCCTATGAGCCGGTGAGAGGATCCCACGGCAGGCTTCCCCAACGCGGTACGGTGGTCTTATGAAGTCCAATTGCTAAGGGTGCAGGGCCGAAACCGTAATGAGGTACTGGTCTGAGTGGAGCCAGTTTCAGTGGTCCTGCGGCCGGGATGCGCACTTTGATCAGGGATGGGTGGTGGGGATGTAGACTGGGTCCTATTTTCTTCACGACAGCGTTGAAGCCGTGGTGGTCGTCCGCAGTGTAGTCCACGACGCGCAGGCTGCCGTCTGGCTCTACGAGGGAGTAGGAGCCTTTCACGTTCCCTCCGTGTCTGGACTCCCACTGCGCCTTGTTGTCTCCCGTGTGTGGATCGTTCACCGCGTAGTCGTACGCGTAGCGGGGGTAATCCTGGAAATAAAAAATAATAATAAATATATTTCACGCCGTACTGTGGGAACAGTAGTGTAGGCATTTGCTAAGCTAAATGCTCACAGTTATCTAATAGTACATTATTCAACATGGAGTAGTCCTGGGAATGTTATTCAATATTTATTCACACGTTTTAGTTTTAATATAGATCATCATTATCCAATTTAATATGTCACAATCGATGGTTTTCTAATAGCTGATTAAAAAGAAATAGTCCCAAAAAAACACCATCAGAAAGCATTTGTTGGTGGTATGGACAACCATAATATATAGACCAGAATTATTATGTCAATAATTACATTCTATTAGCGTAATTCGGAAACTATGATTGGAATTTTAGAATTTGGTGCTTGATAATGATGAAAAAAAAACAACCATTGCCTGATGGATATCCACGATTAGACAGCGATACCTATATTGACTACTGAACAACATTTTGACAGCTGTCAGTAAACCTCCCTTCTGAAAGAAACCCTTTCTCTCTTTCTTTTCTATATTAATTTTGCACAAATGGTTTTAAAAATGTAATACTTTCTACCAATTTCAAAGAGTCTTTCTGTGACTGACACTTGTCACAATGACAATAACCTAAGTGACAGTGACATTAGTTGTTGTTTTAAATCTGCGCAGGGTTTGTCATGTTGATTACTTACAGCAACGATCGCAGGAGCCGCCGGCACTGCATTGCTGTTCACACCCGCTGCCACCAGTGCCACTAGGGCTGACATCTGAAATCATCACCATTTTACTTCTTAGTTGTCACTTTATCACTGTTTTTATATCATTCGCACAACACACTCCTAAGGGCATTTATAAAACACAATTTTATTACAACACTAGTGGATCCGATGCACGTTGTCTTAACTGTAAATATGAATTTCGAATGTGCAATTTTATTATTTTTTTTTCATTCACATTGAACCTTTTTCTGATCACAACAAATAAAAAAGAAATTTCCATCCAGCCGTTGTCGAATTTCGTTCGCGCTTGGAACACATTTAGCGGATTATATTTTTTTATATTATAGATTCCGTACCAAAATAATGCGGCTCATATTTCCTGTGAGTTATGTCCTACGCTGTTGTAACGTGTGATAGCACATAACACATGATATTGTTTATATAGTTCCGTATTCACCACCGCCGCTGCAGCAGCAGAACCAGTTCAACGGGCGCGGGTTGCCGTGCGTGCGACCTACGAGCTCGTTTTACGCGCCTTTACTTCGCTAACTAGATTAGTTCAATCCAAAAACGACTGACCACTGATGGAAATCAATTGATAATTAGTTAAATTAATCAATAAGCGTACTAATTTGGGCAATACTGTTGGAATTGACCTGATGTAGTCGGGGTGTTCTGTCGCTAGGAAGATGGTCGTGCGTTCGATTTCAGCGTCGAGGGAACCTTGCAGGCGTGAGGGATTAGGCATTTGTTGGGTATGTTTAGATGTTTTATCACACATGCAAGCAATAATTAAATTGAATTATCTATCTATGAATGAATGAATATACTCTTTATAGCACACTGTACATTACAAATATAAAAATAATTACAATGGAAAAGTTGCAAAAGGCGACCTTATCGCTCATAGCGATTTCTTCCAGGTAACCTAATTTAAAGATTACAGGAGCTTAACAGATAGAGTAATGGGGGCTGGTAAGTGTTGCTATCTGGTCGATAACGTCAATAATATTCTAAAATATGTATGTATTTAAAAGTAATTTTCTAAGGATATCAATATCTGCCTTCTGACCTGTGACCATCAAAAATAGGGTACACATTTTCTAGGTGTTTAATTGGTCCTCCATTTTGGGTTAGGCTGGTTTAGTACATTTGATGGCATTTCATCAGTGTGCAAGACAACAGTGAACATTCCTCAGCATTTTCAGAGACATCCTCCTCCGCCCTCTTCGTTTAGACTGACGTGTCGTAGGTATATTAATGAAACGAGACAATAATTTACCACATAGTGGTTATGATTTAATTCATGACGTGCTCTCTTGACGTTATTGTTTGTAAACTTTTCCTATAAAAACAACAGCCAGAAAATCCACCGACACGCATAGGTAGAGTACCTAATGAACGCAGAAATAAAAAACATTGTCAGGGTTCGTTTTTAACTATACTTAGTAATGCTCGCTTAGAACTTGATTCTTATTATTGGTTCTTCCCATGACGATTCAAGAGGTATTTTACCGATTCCGCTGCCCCAACCTAAACTTAGTGGGCCGTGTCCGATAGCAGACTCGTGGATGGGCCCTGGAGCGTGTAAATTGTACGGAACATTGTAAGGATACGGCTCGAATAGGGGCCTACGAATTGGTACCTCCTGCACCGGTCTCCTATATACTGGGAAGTCAATAAGTGGAGCTTCAATCTTTGCGGGGATATCTTCCTTGACGAATGACGCAGTTGAGACGGAGTGTCCGTGGTAGTAGGGCGCTGGGCCAGATATGAGCGGAGCGGTTGACAGGTGTCCTAATTTGGCCACTGGGCCCACGGAGACGATGCCAGGACCGCCGCCGTGAACTTGGTTAGTGCTGTGACCGCCAGCGCCCAGCCGCTTGACCGCCGCGTTGAAGCCGTGCTTGTCGTCCGCCCAATACTCCACGATGCGTAGGGTACCGTCGGGATCCACCAGTGAATATGCTCCTGGAAATGTAAGAAACTTAGTGATGTAAATATCTTTCAAAAGAAAGTAAAAAAAAATACACTTCACGCCTTTAATCCCAAAGAGGGGTAGGCAGAGGCACTTGCTAAAGCAAATACCCACGGTTCACCAAGCGTATTTAACCCAACGTGACAGGGGGTGAGCCCATCCCCGTTATAGGGTTCACACACCTTGTGGTGTGCGGGTTTCATCACGATGTTGTCCTTCACCGTACGAGCGTTGCGGTGCGTACATAGGCTCTGAAAAAGAGTCCCATTGGTACACGTCCTGTAGCCGGACTCGAACCCGGGACCTCCCGGTTACAAGTCAAGGGTCCGACCAACTGGACCACAGACGCTCTCACCAACTGGACCACAGACGCTCTCAAGAAAGTAATCAGTAAATTACACGTTACTTTTATGATAATGTTTTCTATGTGAACCAAATAATTTAACTTTGCAAATTACAGTTCAGAAGGTTATTGACAGCCTAAAATTTTGGAGTTCAATCTCAGTAATTTAATAACTAACCAGAGATGGATAAAACAACAGGCTGTGAAATTATATTCCAAAAGCCGTTGAACTGTGCCTAGTTATTCTTATTAGTATTTAATGTATTTAGGCAAATTGAAAAATCTAAATTAGAGCGTGGCATAGCGTGCAGTATTGACATGTGGGGAATTAATTATATTTCTTGTTTGGACGATACATATCAACATTGCTGCATTATGTAATCGACGTTGACTTATTTTCATACATAGGAGATTGGCATAAAGTATCTTTTTGATTGATGATGTTGTATTCCTGGGGGCCAAGTCTGCTACACTCTCTTAGTTGCAGCGCTTTGGCATCGTAGCGGTAAACGATGTGCATCGCTGTTTTATTACGGACGACAGTGAAATGAAAGTAACGAAATCAGTAATGGAGATCGTTTGCCGCTACGATGTCAGAGCGATGCAACTGTTGACTCAAATTACGCGCGCTTTGCGCCTCCTGTGAACCATACGCTGATATACACACACCTATATGTAGAAATGTAGACACATAGTGAGATACATCAGTAAGTAGGCACGTTTGGTTTAAAGTTTAGTGTCAAATAGATCGTTGAACAACACAGGTGTGCGTTTCATTGCAAGAAATCTCCGGTAGAACAAAACCAATCTTATTACATCAACAGCAACTACAAGAGTGTAGTAGACTTAGACACCGGGTTATTGCTTTCAAGTTTAGGCACGGGGTCGCAGACGGGTTTTGCAGACGTAAAAAAACTGTGAATGACACTGTTACAATTAAATATTATAAAACACTAGATGTCCCGGCAAACAATTGTTTTGACATAATAAGTTGCCTTTGAACCCCGTGTATTGGGAGAAGTACAGCTGGTGGATGCATAAAAAATAGATGGTGGCCGATTCTCAGACCTCACACCTACTGATCACACATATAAAATTTGGTAAAAATCGGTAAAGCCGTTTCGGAGTAGTACGGTAACTAACATTGTGACATGGAAATTCTATCTATATATTAGATATATATAAAAATCAAAGCCACTTTTCGTTGTCATTCCATAACTTCGGAACGGGTGGACCGATTTTGCTAATTCTTTTTGTTGTGCTAATTAATGACAGAAGGTTCTTATGAAAGAAAAAAAATGAATTCCACTGCAAACACAGGTAGATTAATAGTTAAGACAGGACAACGTCTGTCGAGTCCACTAGTATTAGAATTTATAAGTCAGGCTATGTAAAAAATAATATGTGATTCACTCCGTTTACAATAAAAGTTAGAGTATAGATGTAATACTACGGGCAGCACTGTAATTGAATCCGCCTAGTTTCATGCCTGAATAATATCACTTCCTACTAGCTCTTTGTATTGGTATGCTATTTCTTCACAAATATATTTTTTCAGTGGTGATAATTGTTCTGTCTATTGGAATTAAGGTATAGTTACATTTTCTATACAGCATACATTTATGAGTGGCGGCAATCGATGTTCACCTACTACGATCATGTCATGGCTCTTGCATTTTCAACAGTAATTAATGAATATGGATAAGTACATACATACAGGCTCTAGAAGCTTAAAGCGGAATGGACAGTGACACTTGCTTGCTGATGTTTGCGTAACAAACACCTGAAAACTACTGAACGGTTTCCATTGAAACTTTATAAAACTATTACCCATGTTTTTTTCGCGCTTCGCCTACGTATAGTGAAATAATTGGACACTGAAAAAAGTTCATATTTGACAGAAAAAACCCCAGTAGCAAAATGATCCGCCATTTAATCTTAATTCATATGTTACAAAAAAAGTAATAAATACTGAACCGCTCGCAAATTTTGTGCAAAATTCAGCTTATATAGCTTATGCATACACCTTTGAGCTAATTCCAAATTCACACGAGAACGGAATAAACCGCAGGTAACGTCGCTGGGATACAGCTAGTAGTACAATAAAAATGACTACAGGAATACAGATGAAGAAAAACGCGTGCTGTAACCCACCTTTAACGACATCTCCGTCGCGTTGCTCCCATTGCGCTTTGTTGTCACCTGTGTGCGGGTCCTTCACTGAATACTCGAACGCATACCTCGGGTATGACTAGAAAGTGAAAAAGATTTTTTAGAACGCTGGAATCTTAGACTTCAAATCCTCAAGTCAAATTTAGAGCTCTCCTGATCTATAGCGGGATGTCCGCATGTTCAATGGGTTTCTTAAAAAAAAATCATCTCTTCATACACTTCCCGATCAGCTGATTGCCACCTTTATATGAAGAGGTAATTGTATATATCGTTTTTGACATAGTGTTTGGTATAATTGGCTAACTGACTTTCTCGAGTTTCGCAAACATTTTAAATTAATATCTGACTTTATAGAGATAATGTCAGAAATGTGAAATCACAACTTGCAAGATCGTGTGGAAAAGACACTACTACCATTTCGTTTGTGCCACTACCATAATTTTGTTAAACTTATTTTGTGCACATAACTAAATAAGGTGAAAACTAAAAGTATTTACCAGGGATAGACCTTAAAATTACATAGTCCCTATACTTACATAGTATTCAGGCGAGGCGTGGTTGGGCGCGTACACAAGATCTCCAGGCTCGTCGGCCAACACAGACGATGCCACGAAGCAGATCTTGTAATGAAATAAAACATATTAGCAACTTAGAACGTTTCTTCTATTTTACTAGGTATCATGGTCACCCTGTAGGATTTGGTGACTATGTGGTCTGTATTGATGTCTCCAAGTAATGATTACAGACAATATTGTAGTAACCTGAAAAATATAACTCTTATACTATATTAACCTCTCTGTTTTTGGTGAAGATTTTACGGTGAAGTTTTGAACCTATAGTTTATTAACACTAGTAAGAAAACATTAATGACTGATTGATTTAGTCAAGAAGAACTTAAATGAACATGAATGAATTATAAAATCTGTCATTGTCAATTCGTTTCTGTATTTAAGGTTTAACTGAGTGTTGAAGTATCAGTCCTACATGTAGGTAAAGTTTATTAACGTTGTCATTATCTTAATTCTATCTCACTAATTCACACGTAACAAAGAAGGACAGAAGTATACATTGACACGGTGTCAAGTATATTAAAAAAAATAACTGTTTAAAAGTCAACGTTGATAAAATGTACCCGAATGGAAACATACTTTTAAATAATGCTGTCCATGTTTAAAAACTACACAAAATTTACCACCGACTTTAATACGGTGGTCATCCAAGGTTAGCCTTTGGACCGTCCGCCGGGAGATTAATTTTGTTTTCACGATTTTCAATTCTGCTCTGATAATCATAAACTTCAAAGTCACTTGTCTAATGTGTCTTTGATTTATGAGATATTGGCGGTGAAAAGGTTCAGAAAGGATCACTTGAACTCTGGACTAAAGATATTTTGTTACTTGGAGACATCGATATGAATCACATGACAATTGACAGATAATTTAAAATAAACTAACCGCAACGATGAACTTCATTTTTGTATTGTAAGTTCCCGATTCTTTCGAGTGTTAATTGACGTACTAAGCGTAAATACATATCCTTTGCGCTTTATATAGTGGTATGTGGGCACAGCATCCGGCCGGGCGTGCGTGTGGAAGGAAGGATGTTAACCTTACGTACATAGTTGTTGTTGCGAAGGGTTGCATCAGGTATACAACCGCCTTTGTTTCAAGTGAAAACGAATATATGCCTCTACCTGCAACGGATATCGCCTTTTAATGAAATTATATTGTAGCTAATGTTTCCCGCTGTATTTCCTTATGTAGGTACTGCCAAATGCAAGAATATACGTGCTAATATTTTATAGGTAACTAGTGGAGTCGACAGACGTTGTCCTGTCTTAACTATTAATATGAATATACAATTAGTATGACCTCCAGGGTGGCCTGTGCCCAGCAGAGGATGTCACGAAATATAAACTATCCTATCTCTCAAATTGGACGAAATCACATATAAATGCCATCTTTTGTGAATATCGTTAGCCTTGGTGAAGAATTCATTGGGAACAAACATCATGACACTGGATTTTTATATATTAAGATTTTTTTTGGCCTTCTTAAAAGTAACATAGGCTATACAATTACTGGACTCCTAACGTTCCCCATTTTACATTTCGTTTGGTCTTACTTTTTTTCGGTGGAAATCTAATTGTCTCTTCATTTCACTCGCAAATGAAAGTCGTGAGTTTGGGTCCAACTAAGCATGCACCAATGGATCTGTGATCCGTATACCATACGGTGTCAACTTAAAGTTATGTGTGCTCGACGTCAATTTTGTACAAGCCTCAAAATTGAAAAAAAAAATAACAAAACCATCAGTCATCTTAGAACTAAATAAGTACGCTCAATTCATTCGTCAAAATCATGTCAATTAGTTTATATATTCAGTATATGACTACGCTCTTACTGTATTATCACAATTATTGGGTCTAAGCATTAATTTACCTGTCTTAACTAACTCTGCTTGCGTTCACCCGATCTTGTGGGTTACTTACATAATTACCAAGCTTTTAGTATGCAATTTGTCACAATTATGACTGCTGGTGTATAATAATTAATGAAAAATAAAAACAACTTCATGTTGAAGAAATGTGCGCTAACCAGAAATCGTTACTTAACATTTATTGACATAGGAATTTGCGAAAGGACACTTTTCTAGAATATTTCCGTGAAAAATACTTCCTTAAACTATAGGCCTACCAGGATCTGATGGGAACAAGGGTAAAAAGTAATAGACGCTAGCAATTACTGGGTAAATTGAAGTAAAAAGTTTTGATGCTTTTCTGTTCACCAACAATTTTCTTTGGCGTTTTTCTGACAGATTTTCGGGCGGAGAGCTGTCATTACTGTCAAATTTTGTTTGGAAAGTATTGCAAAAAAAAATCTCCGCCCGAAAATCTAACAAACGTCAAAAAATTCCCCATTCCTCGAAATTTTAATTGACAGATGACATTTTTATTGTTGCCATATGAAAATAGCTGTTTGTTAAGCTTTTTTTGCCATCATTTCCTGGTAGACCTGGTATACCTCTACTATTAGTGTCTGGCAGTGTGTCGCAGTCTGGTAGATTCTGAATTCAAATCTGGCAGTTTTAATAACGTCCCAAACTAGGCCATCTGCTTATTCTTCGGCACATTCCATTTTCGGCACGTTTGAGAGCAATGATTGAAAGCTATCAGTCTCTAGCCACCCATTAGCTATAGTTTACAAGATGAAAGAATTTTCAGGCTTCAATATTATTGTATTTTAGAGGAAAGAAAATGGTTCCATGTGGATGAACCATTATGCAGTGTTGCGTTAAGTTGGTTTTATTTGATCAAGTACACGTAGACCTTTCAAAGAATCCTCCATCCATCTTGGTCTCTATTAATTCCTTAGAGCTTCTAAAAGCAGACGTAGATCTATGAAAGTTCCAAACATACATACATACAGAAACGCATTTAATATTTGTGAACTTAATCTAATATTTGCTACATGATTTTTACAAATTGACTTGTAGCGGACAGTTCGTGCAAGTTTAAGCTATACCTACACATTAGTACATGGGTACGCATTAGTTAAAAAAAAGTTACCGAAATTACAGTTCGATATTTAGCCCATTTCAGCAGTTGTTAGTTTTTTTTGTGTGTTGTGTGCAACTCTGTCACGGTCTGGCGGTTGGCACACAGACACACATACCGATGAGTCCGCTTAAACGTTAGTGGCGGGGGCTGAGCACGCGATCTTACATTAATTATCACATACAATCCGACAAGGATCTTTTGGCGCGAGCCTAAAATGTTTAGCACACTATTTAAAACAAACCAGTCGTATTTTTATGGATAGAGATGCAAATTATCAGAAAACCAGCATAAACAAATTACCTAAAATAAATTAGAAAAAAGGGTAACACAGAAGTGGCGGAAAAAAACAATAAATGTTCATCACTCGCGCGCCAATTAGATCCTTGTTGAACTGTACAACATTAGCATAATCCTGCAATTGTTGAGAGGTCGGCTTTAATTAGTATCCGCATTTGAACATTTCACCAATAAATAACTTTGTGACGTTTTATGTCTATGTAGTTTTTATTACTATTTCGTTAGGTTTTTTTTTCGGTAATATCATTTCTAAGTAATGCGCATCAACATTCGTTTTTTAGCGCTAAATGTTTGCAACAACGTATGTACGTTGCATAGTAGAAGCTATAGTATGGTGTTCTCGTTCGTAAGTTAGTAAGACTCTATATTTCAACTGCATCTGTATTCATAAATGTACCTAGCATTAAGGATGTTAAAGTTTTATCGGTGCACGTTTTGTGGGCTTTACATAAACCTATAAATAAATGACTTCAATAAATGTTCATCTTAAAGTCATCATACATAGATGCATAAAATCATGTCCATGATCCTTAATGGCGTAGAGATAACATTTGAAGATGTCTCGTAGATCACTTGTAACCGTAAATTCGAAATCCCATTAATCCCATTTGTATTCTTATTCCCGACGGCGTAAAAGATGGAAGAAATACCTACCTATCATTATTTTTACACCTCTAGCATGATACATATCATGTGACCACCCTGTCATAACAATTAATTTATGAGTGGATCTTTGTTGTACACTGTACAAATTCAAAATTATAAATTGCAATTAACGACATCGCACGGATAGAATTCTTCCAGGTACCCTAATTTAAAGATAATAATAAGCAGCTTTACAGATAGTGTTCGGATTATTGTAAAACCATATAAAATAGAATGTCTCGTCTTAGGAGATTTTCCAGGACAAATAGAGGTCCATGATCTCCGCCTACGGCCCTGCAAAACGGTTGAATGTAAAACGACTCCGAGGAGTGCTCTTAGAAACGTTATATATCTCGTCAAAATGAACAACTTTTCCTATGGATTCTATGACAATGAGAAATTAAAACTGTTTGTACATACATACACTTCACGTCTGTCTCCCAGAGGGGTATGCAGAGAGACTACAGATCTCCATTTGTTACGATCCTGACATACCCCTTTCGCGTCATCTACATTCATACATCTTTTCATACATGACCTCCGGTTTCGAGTACTTTTCACGCCACCTTCCGCCAGGACATAACCAATATGGTCAATGTATGTCTTTCTGGGACGACCTCTACTCACCAGGCCCATTACCCATATAAATCTCTTTCGTCAATCGACTTTCATCCATTCTCTCCACATGCCCAAACCACCGAAGCATGCCCTTTTCAATCTCGATCACTACATCTTCTTTCGAACCGCAACATTCTCTTATAACACTATTCCTTATCACACTATTCCTTATCACGCTATTCCTTATCACACTATTCCTTATCACACTATTCCTTATCACACTATTCCTTATCACACTATTCCTTATTATAAAAATGTTTGTATCTCATGTAATCCTTTTCGCCGCAGGCTTACAGCTGCCTCCCAGCTACCGTGCTAGCGTCGTGCGTGGAGTCAGTGTGGGCGTCAGCCGGCAGCGGTCAGACCCAGCTGTCCCGCGCGCTGTGGCTGTGGCGCGGGTCGCTGGGCGCGCGCGTGTGGTTGCCGCTGCTGTCGCGCGACGCCGCCCGCCACCCGGACACGTCGCGGCACACCTTCATGGCGAAGAGGATCATGCTGCCGTTCCATTTGGAGATTTATCCGCTCAGTGAGTAGTGATATCACACCATCTATGACGTTAATGTGATTTTTTTTTTTGGACAAGCGTTTGACCACCATCCTGCCTGATGTTAAACAGCGATGTGGTCTACGATGGAGCACACATCTGTTTGTTGTTGTATTATTAAGACTGTTATTAAGGGTGAATACGCTTGGTGAACCGTGGGCATGTGCTTACTAAGCAAGTGCCTCTGCCTACCCCGCTTTGGAATTGAAAGGCGTGAAGTGTATTAATTTTATTATTATTATTAAGGGTTATCACACCCTCTATGACGTTAATGTGATTCCTGCTGAAAGCCAGGATCGACACAATAAATCAATCTACGATATCATCATCATCATCAGCCACTTGACGTCCACTGCTGGACGAGGGCCTCCCCTAATGATTACTATAAATGATCATTTGGGGAGGACATCTATGATAACTGGGCTAGAATCCCGATTGCTAGCGTTTTAGGGATTCCACACAATAAAAATATTTAATTGCATTCGTATGATTTACAATCATTAAAGTAAACATTGTATCTACGTATAGCAATATTAAATCAGCATTTTTAATGAAACGCTCACGGACATTATAACTCAATCGTCAAAACGTTATCGAGTAAAATAACAAAGCTCGAGCTTGTCTTTGAATATATTCGCGCCGATATACCCGTTGAACAATCTTGAGTTAATATTAAATCATTATGCAATTAATGGGAGGTTTTCTGGCAGGTGGCTTATTACAGTTCTAAGAAATGTCAATAGATGGCACTACCTAGACAGGGTTGCCATTTCATATTTTAATTTTTTGTTGACAATTCTACAATGAGTTTCTTCTTGGGATCATGTCTGATTAGCGCCATCTGTGAGATGTTTTGGAACTACTTTTGACATATTTTAAACTATCAGAAAACCTCTCATTGCAATACATACACATTGATTAAATAAATAAATAATCCATTCACCAAACTTTCCCGAATGCATATAATCCGTGTAATTGTTGCAGCGATCCTGTTCGACGACGCGATACTGCTCGGTGCCGAGAACGACACGTCACTCTACTCCTCTGACACCAACTCTGTCTTCTCGTTGCCTTTCTGCGTTGTCAACCGAACGGTAAGAATTTCACTACACCTTGTTATACAGGCTGACTTCGGGGTCATGATCCGAACTAACATTTTCTAACTCAGAAAATTGTAGCGATTCCAACAGTATAGTTGTTTTTGTGCCTGAGACATTTTAAATTTCTTAAAATGTATAATTTTTTACCGAATATTTCCAACAAACTCGAAACATTTATAACAAAAAAAACTTTGTTCAAGAAAAGAAGTACCTACGACTATAGCATTGAAATCGCTATCATTTGATGAGTAAGAAAAATTTGTTCCGTATCATGACCCCAAAGCCCCCGGTATAGTTCTCAGAACTTATCTTAACACGCCTAGTACGCGCGACAAGATACACATATTTCTTTATATTTCTATGTTATGTCTATCTTGACGCACTCTGATTGGCTGTTATGTCACGCTTTGTGCGACTCAGGCTTGTTTCAACGTGCCCAGCAGTCCCGAGCATAAGAATAGGACAGAGGGTTTCCCTTGCCTGTCGTAAAAGGCGACTGAAAGGGCGTAGGGGTTGGGGCACGCGGGCGGGGACTCGCGCGCCATTCACGACCCCTGAGTGGCGACGGCGGCGGTAGCGTGGTGTCCCTGTTACCGCCGCACGACATCGTGCGCTGGGGGTGCGTAGATCGCCCTCATTCCGGTGACGGTCGGCGAGGGCCTAGCGCGGCTCCAGCCACCCTTGGACGTAGTGGCTAAGGCTGTTCCGCGCGCCCCGGCAATAACGCGGGAGTGGTCACCGTGGGGTTTTAGTGGGTGCGAGTCCCACATAACCCCGCCGCTGTCCCCGTTAGCGGTGGGGTATCCATACGGATTTCCCCACGATAAAAAAAAAGGTAGGAAGGCCGTGTAGACTTATTCCGTTCATAAAATATACTCAGTCAATGAGCCGCGTAAGTATCAGGGTTAACACTATCGTTGACCGTGAGCCAGACGCAATAAAAGTTTTATTGTTATTACGGCTATCAGTATGTTACTGTCAGCGAATTGGTTACGGTAGACCCCCATAAATCTAAAATAGGTAACAAAGTAGTAACTATGTAATGTGTACATAAACTCACGTTAATTATCCATAATAAGGTAGAAATACTTCCTAGGTCACTTTTGCCTTGTCAATAATATTTCTTTTGCCGTAGGGAGATTTGTACCTCGTGTATTGGATGAACATACATACATACACTTCACGCCTGTCTCCCAGAGGGGTAGGCAGAGACGAAATGGATGGTATACACCTTTTAAACCTTCCCTGGACTTCCGCGAATAATTCAAGACCAAAAATAGCCAAATCCGTCCAGTCGTTCCCTAGTTTTAGCCAGACTAACGAACAGCAATTCATTTTTATATATAAGAAAGATATACTAGCTGACCCTGCAAACGTTTTGCCAATAAACATTATTAACAGTGTTTCTTTCCTATTACATGCATGTACTATACATGTAAACCTTCCTCTAAGTCCACTCTATCTACTAAAGAAAAGCGCATCAAAATCCGTTGCGTAGTTTTCAAAACCTAAGCATACATAGGGACAGACAGCGCAAGGCGACTTTGTTTTATACTATTCACTAGCTGTCCCAGCAAACATAAAAAGTTGCCTTTGTAGCCCATGTATTGGGAGATATACAACTAGTAGACGCATAAAAAATAGATAATAGCCTATAGATTCTCAGACTCTCTAAAACTTGGCAAAAATCGGCAAAGCCGTTTCGGAGGAGTACGGTAACTAACATTGTGACATGGAAATTTTATATAATAGATTAATGTATATGGACTCAACTTCTCAGTGTGTCAAATACAGAATAACCTGTTACAACCTTTATAGGTCAAATTAATATTATAATGTTGGCGAAAACCGAAAACGTCCTAAGCCGTGATACCAAACCACTTTCACAAAAAACCTATGTGGGTAGCCGATAAACACTTTTGGATTGTTTATGTACAATATAATATATTCGCAAATAAATTATTTACATATATTAAATGAAATAATATAGAAAATAATGGACAGCACAAATACAAAGAACCGATTTTTGTTTCATTTTTGACACACCTATGTCAAAAATGAAACAAAAATAATCTCTTCGAAAATTGGCAATCAGCTTACCTATCTATCGTTCTGTGTGGAGAGGTAATTTCTTTGTCCTATGTGACATAGGGTCTTCAGGGTAAAGTTTGGTATCACGCGTTGAAGGCTTTTAGGGTTTCACCAAAGTTTTTTAATTTAACGTTGTATAAGTGACATCGCTGTTATTTTAACCTTTTTTATAGCCGAAATTTTTAAAAGGTTTGTTTTATTAACCTTTTTTTAACTTTACGCTTTTACCTCAACAACCTTTCGGTAAAACAAACAAACGCCAACGAGAGCCAATGCGCCTACGACATAAATGCGAATTATCATACTTGATTTTGTCAAAATACATTAATTTAAGTGGAAATAGCCCCTTATGCTCCGCATCAAATTTGCATTTATGGACTCTAAAATTACCTATTACCTACCTCATCTTTATCAACAGCCCGTATTTGTCCACTGCTAGACACAGGCCTCCTCAATTGCAAGCCATCGTGTTTTTTTCGGTTTCTTGAAGCCAGCTTCTGCCAGTCATTCTGCGCACACCTACACGAACAAAACAGGGATGTGGGAGAAGCGAAAGAGTCATTTTTTTAAGGAAACGCTCATTGATATGATATTAAAAGTTTAGAACTAGGATTATAGCGCGAAAATTAACCAAAGATAAGCATTCAGGGGAAGAGATTTGCCAGGATCGTGGCCAAGTGGATGTCCATGGTCCCAATTAAGAAAGTCGGATCATCAAAACTGAACATTTTCAGGAGAGAAGATGGCAGTTAGTTTTGGTTATTAAAACTAAACTACTTTTGGTATGTACATACTTCAAATTTACAACAGCTCATAATCTTTGGTACCTTTACTTGTAATATACGTATAAGTTTATAGATCTTAATATCGCCAATCTAATGGTGTAGGTACTTTTCACATATTCCTAAAATTGCACTACCGACATTTTATTTGGGACCATCGATGTGTGTATGTAGAAACAAAACGGTAAACAGCTGTCATGTCACGGTCGCCATATGTCTTGGCAAGAGCCAAGAGGGCAAGGATGGTCTAAAAGTAGCTTGAAATTGTCAAGAACCTTATTGACTTCCTTAAATTAAATAACGCACACCTTTCTTGGGTTATTTAATTCACGTCAATCGATAAGTATGTCACAAAGACAATAAAATATATAATAATTACATGACGAGGGTCTCCCCCATGATTTCCAGTTGATATGAATTAAAAAAAATACACTTCACGAATTTAATCCCAAAGAGGGGTAGGCAGAGGCACTTGCTAAAGCAAGTACCCACGGTTCACCGAGCGTATTTAACCCAACGTGACAGGGGGGTGAGCCCATCGCCGTTATAGGGTTCACACACCTTGTGGTGTGCGGGTTTCATCACGATGTTGTCCTTCACCGTACGAGCGTTGCGTTGCGTGCGTACATAGGCTCTGAAAAAGAGTCCCATTGGTACACGTCCAGTAGCCGGACTCGAACCCGGGACCTCCCGGTTACAAGTCAAGTATTGACTTGACCACAGACGCAGAATATTTTTTAGTAATTTTCTATACTTCGATCATTGAGTGAATGTGAATAGGTCCCCCAGTTTCAACGGGGAATACCAAATTCCTCTGCAAAGTCCGGATTCCGCGGCCCCCTCCGCCGCACGTAGCTCCGCCCCCCTCATCCGGGCCCCGGTTGAAACTTAACTAGATAGAGACGTGACTTGTCTCATTCATAACTGCCATCATATTTTTCGGGGCAACTTTTCCTCGTCGTTGTGATGAAACCCCCCGGATGTCATTGTTAAGTTGATGTGCAATGTGCCAAAAGTTATTACATTATTTTAAATTGATGTACATTTTTTAATGAAACGCGCACAGACATTATAACTCAATATTGTTCGCCGGGTATATAGGCGTGAATATAATCAAAGACAAACCCGAGCTACATTTTATTTTTTTATTTTATTACTTGGTCCCTAAGGACTTATCTAAT
>SJJU01010593.1:22734-32947 GCA_012932125.1 Conopomorpha cramerella | reverse complement strand
TTAAATATTCAGTACTGATACATTAAATATTCAATACTGATACATTAAATATTCCATACTGATACATTAAATATTCAGTACTGATTGATACATTAAATATTCAGTACCGATACATTAAATATTCAATACTGATACATTAAATATTCAATATTGATACATTAAATATTCAGTACTGATACATTAAATATTCAGTACTGATACATTAAATATTCAGTACTGATACATTAAATATTCAGTACCGATACATTAAATATTCAATACTGATACATTAAATATTCAATACTGATACATTAAATATTCAGTACTACATTTAATATTCAGTACTGTGTTGATGAATTAATAATTTTGAATTTTTGTCAAATTTGAGCTTTTTGTGAGGAAACATTAGAATTTTAGTGTGCATAATTTTCATTTTGTCTTCCATATTATATTATTATAACTCGCATAAAAATTTCGTTATAATAATAGGGTAGTCTCAGCATAAGAGTCCCACCCAGTTACCCAGTTATATGCTTTAGATTATACACAGGAAAAACAGACTCCGGCAAGTAATTTTACAAATCCATAAGTGTATTTGTTACTTTGTGTTGTAGTTCTTCATCGCTGTCGCGTTGTTATAATTAAATTTAGAGCATGATAATAATTATGATAAATTATTAAGCATAATTATGTAATCCAGGTTATCGTTACTCTTTTTTGTGAAGAATTAACAAATACACAACGTTTCATATTATATTCCACAAATTACAAAATTTCGCGTTTTTTCATATTTTTAAGAAGAAATAAAAATCGGTAAATAGGCACAAAAATGTTTATGTGTACATGAAAACCTATTGTGAAATGTCTCAGGAACCAGTGTTAAAATATTTCGTTACAAATATTTTCCCACTTATCTTACGCCATTAAAGCTTACCCAAGAATTATGACCTCCAATCCGTGATTTTTAGGTCATTCGCCCCTAAACTCTGATTACTGATTAGATTCGGCGGACCCTCCCCCGAAAAACACAATATTATTATTCACACCTAACCTACAATTAGGCGGGAAAAGTCAAATAAAAAAAAGAAGTTAAAATAACAAGCTTGTGGTCTGAAGTCAGCGGCGGGTTAAAGCTTTAATGATGGCCGCCAACGCCGCCGCCACCGCCGCCGCCCGCTGCACGCAACGCTCCGATTACATCGCAACCAGTGATGGGCTCCGGCTGGGCATGCCGTAAATCACAGAATTGTAAAAAAAAGAAATCTATACCAGCAAGCACAGGTGTAAGTTTTGCATAAATGTACAAAACTACCACTTGCTGGTGTGGAACGTAAACGGAATGACACTACCTGCAGGTATTTATTTCAAGGTGCACTACACAGGGCAGAAATACACAATGAGTGCTTTTATATTTACTTATTTTAACAATTTTTTTTAAACATCTTTACAAAAGGAGTTTTTTTATGTTTGTTCGAGGATAACTTCGTCATTTATGAACCGATTTTCAAGATTATTTCTTTGTTGGAAAGAAGCTATTTCAAAAGAGGTCGAATCATAGTAAAATCAAGGTTTGATGACGGTAGATTAGTTAAATCGAAAGGAATTTTTAAAAATCGTAGAGGCGATTAATTGGTACTGGTTGAAGTCCGTTGTTTTTACTTTAATATATTATTAAATCAAAAATGCAATAATGATAATTCCACAATGCAATTCAAATTGTACATGTTATCTGTGTACATATTATATGATTGGAAATATTCAACAGTATATCTTAACAAATAAATGTCTGTATTTTATTTATTTTCCGTAACACTTTTCTGTCGTAAATTTTACATTCATACTTCAGTCAATTAAAATTCTGTTCGCCGTCAATTCAATCGATACTTGACTGAAATTTCTCAAAACATCTCCGTGAGCTTAACTCTCGAGGTATTAACTTTGAGGATACTTTGTTCTTTGCCTTCAGAAATAATTAGATGAGAATTAACGTACTCTGTGGAGTTCGTAATACTGTCACATTTGACTTTTAAAAACAGACTTTCATTATTAGAAACAAATAAAATTATGTACCGAGGGGTAGGCAGAGGTAAATTATTATTAATTCATAGACAACATAACGATAATATTAATTGAGCGGAAGAGTTTTTAATGTTTAGTTGTGCCGTACATATATTGTTACATATTCAGAGTTTAAAGAAAAGAAACAGAGAAGAAAAAAATACACTTCACGCCTTTTAATCCCAAAGCGGGTTAGGCAGAAAGAAAATACTTTATTTTATTGTTACTATTTAAGCCATTCTTAATGTAAACCATTCCTACCTCTAGTTTTAGTTTATTTTAGTTTCATGTTGCAGTGCCCTAGCAGGGTTTCAGTTTCAGTTAAGACTACACAATAACACTAACACCTATTGTACACACATGAAAGCAGTAAAATTATTTGAAATAGGACTTAAATTCAATATTGAACCTTGAGGAAGCCAATTAATAAAAACTTAGGTAACCAATTAATAAAACGTCCTATTAAAAAACACACACACAAAGACAGAAACCGGAAATTTCTGATATTTTATAGTAAGAAAGTTCTGTGCATTCGTTTGCAATTCAGTTTTGGGCAATTGCCAAGGATATACATATTTTATCTTTTTTATTTGTTTTAGCAGTGGACTTCATGTGGCTGATGATGATGATGATGATTTGTTTCTAGTGGACACTTAGGTTTCACTGGCCTAAATCTAAAAAAACTGGGTACGTAAAAAAATACTTAAACACGTGTTGCGGCCTCCTTCCTGACAAGACAGATTTAGTTTTGTTTTTTCATTGGTTCTTTTTCCCATCAATACAAACATTTTCTGCTACATTTGTATATACCATTTCTAAATTAATACATTTATTTACTACCAGTTCCAAATTATATTAATTTACTTAATATCAGTCCACTCAGTCTATCACACACTATCGTAACAAAAATATTTATAATAAAATTGTACTGGAATAAAATATCTTTGAAAATGCGAGCTTCAGTTCTTATGCTAACATAGCCCCATCACTATTTCAAACATCAGCTTTATTCCAATATCCGCAGCAGTATCTTTGATAGCTACGAGCTTCCTCTAAAATAACTTGTGCAAAGGCAACATTTTTATGCAGAGTCCGTAACGATATATTGAAAGGGGTGGCCGGTGGTAGGTAGGTAAGTACAGGCGAGAATGAAATGACAGCAAGTATGTGTTCTGCCGTTAGCCATTAGCCGCGTGGTGATGGCGACAGCCCAACTTTTCCCGTGGTGAGGATCGTAAGAGGCGACCGAGGGAACTCTTCAGAGGACGGACAGCAGCGCTCTCTGCGAGTTAAACCACAACACCTCTGTGATCGTCAACCCGTATGCCTAGCCTGATTTTTATTGGCATTTGCCCCCAAATGATGGAAATCATTGGGGGAGGCCTTCGTTCAATAGTTGCCGTTACGTGGCTGATGGTGATGCGTTCTGCATGTGGTGGGACCGAATCGTGTCTGAAAGTCCTTGGGTGGAGCCCTTGATTGGGAAAGCGCGGCGTGGGTAAATCTCCAAAAAAGTAGTGCGATAATAATGTTAAGACGGATTGGAGGATAAAGGCACGAGATCGGTCGTTGTGATGCTACCACTGCTGGGCGTAAGTCTCCCCAAACGCGAGGCATATGTCCAACAGTGGACACCTGTGTTATATGATCTGCGTGGTCATACTTGTAGAACTCCTAGAAGGTCTATGCGGGAATAATTTCCCCGTGAAAGTTAATAATTTAATTTTTCTTCATCAAAGATTTACAAGAAACATAAATAGAGAGTAAAATCTTATGAGCGATCGACTTGGTTGCAACACTTAATTAATAAAATCAACATTTGATTAAAGTAATGCTGAGGAAGTTTTAAAAAGTTTCATCCTAATTAAGTAAGTAAAGTAACAGGGGCCTCGAGCAGACTTGTCTGACTTGACTTCCGTAGTTCCATGGCTCGCCACTCAAATTATGTGCTAGCTAGTTTCATTACTCTTGCTTCACCTTATTAAAACAGCAATGCACATCGTATTTAGCTGCGATGCCAGGGCGATGCAAATATAGAGAGTTTAGCGGACTTGTCTTCCTGGTGGCATGTGAATGCTATCCTTCAAATTCAAATTAATTTATTTATGACTCAATATTGTTCACCGGGTGTATAGGCGCGAATATAACCAAAGACAAGCTCGAGCTTACCTTTGCCTATACACCCGGTGAACAATATTGAGTTATAATGTCTGTGCGCGTTTCATTAAAAAAATATCTAATTTATTTGTGAATCACATGTGGGTACATAGTACAGGTAGAAGGTCAATAACATGGCATCAATGTGTTCTGCTCTTAGAAGCATACAAATGTTCAGTGTTAGCACTGTTAGTGTTACATGACATGTCAGAATTACATTCAATTACTTATCTACCAAATAGTCATTGGATCAGTTATAATAATGATTACTAACATTAGCCTCGTGATGAGTAAACCGTGATGAGTGAACCTTACCCTCGTGATGAATAAAGATTCCATGCAAATTCGGATTATTTGCATCAGAGGTATGACAAATTGTTTAATTATTTGCCAAATACGTAACATAAGGGACGTGTTCCATAAACGCGTTCCATCCCACAAACAGTACAGTAAACATTGCGGAGGCGGAACGATATAAATTATAAATGTCAAATGTGGATCACGCAATGTATATAGAAATATCATTGGAATTGACAATTGTCACGTTCCTGAATTGATGTTTAAGTAAAATAGATGAACATTAATGTTTTTAACTTTTTATTCACACTAGGTTAACACATTACTTCTACCGTAAAGGTAACCGAAAAAGTTATTCAACCATTACAATAAGTCCGTTGGTAAAACCTCTTTCCTTGTAGAATCACCATTATGAACGAAGAAAAATAACATTAAGTAAGTACTTATTTTTTAAAAAATAATATTTATCTCGGCAATATTTCTGTATTTGTCAGACACTGAGAAATGTAAATTGTCTATAAGATTACGAGATTTGGGGTTCAGTATCCAATGTTCTGTTTAATTTACGAATGGTAAATTTTAAATAATTAAAAACTCTGTGAACAAGCCTTTTTCTACCACCTGTTAAGCAGCGATGTGGTTTACACACAGCACACATGTTCATTAGGTATTTATTTATCCGTGACTTGAAGACCTCCAGACTACACAGCGCAGGAAACACAGACTCCGGCAAGTCATTCCACGTATTGGCGGCATGAAAGTGGACGCAAACGCTTGGTTCGCGTAAGTGGAATGTTCACCTGGTATGAATGACGATTTGCTGTTCTCCATGTTGTCCTGTTGTAAAAGCGCGATGGGTACTTCCACAATAGGCTATGCAACTCTGTAGCATACTCAACAAAATGCACCCGATAGAAGACAGATAGGCTCGCAACCTTGCGGCGATGCTCTAAGCTTTGTAGCCGAGCATCAAACAGTCGGTAAACATTCTTACCATAAAACGTTAAACATCGAATTCTAACCATTCGTTAACAAAACCTCAATGATATACGTACTCGACACTTAAAAATTTCTTAACTTATATTTTTATTACATATTGTAATATCAGTGAAAGGTACGCATACTTCCTTTGAACTTTTACGGGAATCAGGTAAAACAATGTAATAAAAGCGCATTGTTCACAGCACAGTTCATTCATGAATCATATATAGGGAACTTATTTGTTCAACGCCTGCATTAATTATATCCGTATTCAAAATTACATTATCCCAAAATATAGTCAACGTCATTGTGTCCCATACCAACGGAGCTGTTCATTTGTTATGATTTTCAGAGAATTTACAAACTATCGGAAATTACATTGAGGTCAGTAGAGTTTAAAATTCAACTGAAACCTGCTACATTTTGATTACGATTCCTTTAGCCTGGCTCGAAATTTGTTTCCTAACAGCAAATTGTTGCTTCGGATTAATAGCAACAGGATAAAAAAAACAATACAGTTCGTCCGGGGTACCAATAGACGACAACAACCTTTAATGGAAACTAATTATACTGAGTTGCTCTTACTCAGTTCTCTTCCCGGGCGACCACTCCATGACGTCTCTCGTCGCAAGGGTCGAAAGCAAATAATCGCCCGCAACACAATAAGGGAGCAAGTAAACAACGGAAAATCAGAGAAAAGCGTTTTCCAGTGGCTAAAAGGAGGCAATGTGTATCGCCAATGTCCTTATGGGTGGATATTATTTTTGGCGCGAGCGCGGATCGTGGGACCTCGCTCCGGGACGGCCGGGCGGAGCTGCCGTAGGCGAGTCAGTAGTGTGCGACGCGACCTGTTGACGGCTGGCAGACGCGGGGCACGGGCCGGACGGAGCGCGCGAAAATTTTAAATTCAAATCTGGAACGCGGATACAAATTTTCTTTTTAATTTTCAGCGCGCAGGTTCTTCGTCGTGTGTGAAATACTTTTTTTTGTGAGTGGTGTATACAGTTTTTTTATTGTGGAATTTGCGAGGAGGATTTATACGTGAAGGTTGGTACAGTTAAGAAAAGTTATTAAAAAAACAGTCCAGTATAAAAAAAAATTCAATAGTTCTTTCTTACCCACATAATTTATTTACTATTCGACAGAAACATAAAAACATCATTTTACATAAAAATCACAACATAGATATTATATTGATTATGTTGCACTTGTAGCTTTATATATCGGTCAATAGAATGTGTCAGATAACGCTATCTACCTGATATTGGACGTGTAATAATGAAAAGCTCGGTTTATGTGAAACAAGTAATATTATATAGTTTGGTCAGCGATAAGCAATCATAGCGCTGAAATAGAAGATTTTTTAAATATCACAAATCTATGGAACCATACACTTTTCTCTAAAAAAAAATAATCTAAAAAGTTTTATTTCCTATGCACAGCTGGAATATAATCCAAATACCGTCGCATGAACAAGTTTAATTTGTAAAAAGTTCTAGCAGTGTCCGCCGCTTTGGTAACACAAACCGACCACTTTAGCTTTATTTGAGTTTTGATGAGAATAGTTTCGAAATTTAAATGATACGAAAAGTCATACAATTCGTCGGGTTGAAATAGTTTTCACAAGACACTTAAAACGTAATAGTAAAATAAGCCCATGATTTTAAAATACCATTTTTTAAAGTAAATAACGAATAAAAATTATAATGAACCGGAATAATTTATAAGGAAAGATTTCCAATTAAGTCCGACGACCGACTGTTGAAATTATTTGCATAGAAATATCATACAAAAATTTGAACATCTCAGCTCCTTTGAAGTTGTCAAGATGACGGGGCGTAGTCCAGCACAATTAAAAAAACGAAAACTCGAATGCCGAAATTGCTACGCCGTAGCATGTAGCATAATGGCGTAGAGGCGTAGCTTTCTCGTAGACGTCTCCATTTATTTTGTGATTTGCGAAGAATGCAGGAAGCGTTTTAATTTGGCTACTATTGTATTGCAATAAGGGAAATATAGAAATATAGCCGTCTCTTATAGTTGATTATCGTAACGAGTGGGTCCAAGCCGGTGAGCGGCCGTCATTGTGGCATTGTTCACTGGCCTGGACAAATGTCAGGGCTAGAAAGGCGTTGACTTAATATCTATACAAGTCGTGTATTTTTTTAAAGCACTTTGTATTTATATGTTTACCGCTTGTATGTTATACCTTACAAATAAACTTATATTGAGTACTTACTACATTACGGGCCCTAGAGCATTATAAGGTATAAATTACAATAAAATGATGTGATGGTAGTTCTCTCTTTCTTTCCCAAATATAAGGAAGGAAAGGAACGATACTATTCCGGAGTTTACAAAAATAGAGGTGTGTGCGGAAAATGAAGCAACAAGTATTTTCCTCTTTTCAAATCACTAGGGCATATCCCTAGCAGTAACCCGTGCTGGTGGAAGAAAAGTACTGATACCAATTGATTTTTTTTTCAATATACAGCGTAAGAAACGAGACGAAAAGAGCTTCTACACAAAACCGCGAAGTCGCATTACATCGCAAATATTTTAGAAATCGCGATTAAGCATCGATGTCTTGGGTGAGATGGGAATACTGGGTGATACGCTGGTTAACTGTGGCCAATACAACAACGATTTATCAATATGTCCCTTTTAAAGTTTTATAAGCGACTTCAAAAGGTAATCTTTTTCAATTAGAACGTACATTTCTTTTTTTATCTTTGTTCGCGGATAACTTAGTCGTTTACGAGCCGATTTTATTGTATTTTTTAGAAAGTACCTATATAATTCTAAGGTGGTGAGGAAATCAGGATTTCATGATGGCAAACCCGTAAATCGAGGGGAACTTCAAAGAATCGTATAGGTGGGACTAGAAAGGATTGAAGTCTTTTTTCTTTAAAATTATGAGTTCTTATTACTCATTTTTCCAACCAAGGTAGACATTTTAGATATACATATTTGACTTTATCTGACCTACTGAATATACGTTGATATTTGAGAGGACTACCATAAGTAAAAGTATGTAATCATATCCAAACATTATTAAATTATAATATGTTTAAACCGCGTAAAACGCGCTAAATTAATTAAAGCGAAATTAAATTAATCAAACGTCGACTTTCGACACAAGTTTCAGTGCAAAATAACGAAGGTAAGCTGAATGCTTATCTTTGATCATGTAATTTCGCGCTGCGAAACCCGACATAAACATCTATAATCTATATGTATAAAATTCAAAGTTCTGATTGATTCATTCATCACTGACTCGTCAACGCCCAGCCTAAAAAAAATGCGCAAGAGTTCCTTGTATGATGTTTACGTGAGATAAGAAAGTTTTTCTTCACACTTCACGCCTTTTAATCCCAAAGCGGGGTAGGCAGAGGCACTTGCTTAATAAGCAAATGCCCACGGTTCACCAAGCGTATTTTAACCCAACGTGACAGGGGGTGAGCCCATCGCCGTTATAGGGTTCACACACCTTGTGGTGTCGGGTTTCATCACGATGTTGTCCTTCACCGTACGAGCGTTGCGTTGCGTACATAGGCTCTGAAAAAGAGTCACATTGGTACACGTCCATTAGCCGAACTCAAACCCGTGCCCTTCCGGTTACAAATCAAGTATCCGACCAATTGGACCACAGACGCAGAAAAGTTTTTTTTTAATTCATCAGTTGAGGGGGGTAAAAACGAAGGAAAGATATTTATATAAGACTCGCTGTCCCCGCAAACATTTGTTTTGCCATTATAAATTGCCTTTGTACCTCGTGTATTGGGAGAAATACAACTGGTAGATGCAAAAAAAATAGATAGTAGCCGATTCTTAGACATACTGAATACGCATATAAAATTTGGTAAAAATCGGTAAAGCCGTTTCGGAGGAGGACGGTAACTAACTTTGTGACAGTTAAATTTTATATATAAACGTTATTTTTGGAGTTCATCATCATCAGCCACATGACGTCCTCCACTGGATGAGGGCCTCCCCCAATGATTTCCATGATATTTGTGGGGAGATAAGAATAACCATAACCCCAATTTTCGAGTTTTGAATTAAGACCACTGGATAACTGTACCCCTAAGTATACATTTAACTTACTTAACATTTCGGCTAACATGAAATTACCAAAGCGACCATTGGATATTCACAATTTTTCATATATTTTCCTGGAGCGTATTTTTAATAAGCAATTACTGTGAATTCTGCTCCCGACGGGGTATTATTCAAGTATTTTTGATATTCCCTTTCGCACCATTCGATGAATTTCACTAAGTATATTATACCGTAATAACATGATTATAACTTCGCAAAAAGCAGCTTACGTTACGGAAAATTCATGTGGAAATTTACTTTGATGTTGAATGTACTGAGAAAAGAATGTAAAAAATGTATTGAAAAAATCTGTAGATAACAGAGAGACAGTAGAGTCACTGAAGATATTTTTTATGACCATATTTTGTTGATCTATTTATTTTGTTGTATTAATTTATATCAAGTTAAATATAAATTAATAAATAATAAATAAATATTTTACAACAACACACACATTGCCTTCATCCCATGTTAAGTAGCTAAAGCACTTGTGTTATGGAAATCAGATAACGAGATATATTTACTTACATTTTTTTTTTCATTTAAATATATAACTACGCAATGGCTTCAAAGCTCATCACCTAAGAACCTATCAGCGGTCGGAATCGAACCCACGACCCTACGGAGCCGAGGCAGACAT
>SJJU01010593.1:0-22652 GCA_012932125.1 Conopomorpha cramerella | reverse complement strand
CAGACATACGACCACATTACACATCAACGGGCCCGTCAAATTTAAATATGTACCAATTGTAACTTGTGAAAAGTTTTAGTTTTTTTTTGTACTTTTTAATAACACCGGCCGCACCTATGTTCTCCCATATTGTGAGGTCGACTGGTAGAGAATACTTTCGTATTAAATCCACCCATTATACTTTTAGTGCAATAATAATAATTAGAGTCAAAACTAGGTACAGTACTCGCGTAACTTACTCCAGTTGGGTTGAACCTTACCAGACAGATAACATCTCGCCATGATTGGGTAAACCCCAATCATGGCGAGGCAAGAACAACAGAACAGAACAAACAACAGAACAGAACAAAACGGCAAGTGCTACTGGTTATACGGCTAAGAGCGTCTGTGGTCTAAAGAGCCTATGTGGTCCAGTTAGTTAGATACTTGACTTGTAACCGGGAGCTTGTTAACCAAATAATAAAAAAAATTGGTTCGGCCGAAAATTCCTCAGTAAAAATATTATTGTTTTATGTTGTTTTTTCCTTAAAATTACAAACCTTTTCTCTGGAATCACTTTATCTATAGTAAGAATCCGCATTACTATCCATTGTGTAGTTTTAAAAATGGCATACATAGGGACAGACAGCAGGAAGCGACTATGTTTTATACTATCTAGATAATATTTGAAGCAGTAAATAAGTATGTTTATGCACGTGGGATGTACAAGATACACTGTTAAAAATATCAGCATGAAAGCAATTAATTTGTTCTCTCAAACAGCGGCAATACCGTTCAGTCGTAATCAACCACCGGCAAAGTTTCAAATAAGCAAATTCATTTTCTGTTGAAACATGACGCTTTGGAGAAAAGTTCAGACATCACTCGAGTAGTTTCGAGAAAGGTCTGGCAATATAAACTGAGATTAACAAGCTTTACCTTTTGCAGTATCTGTTTAAGCAGTTGTCTATTTATGTTTGATATTCTGTCTTATGAGAAACGGAAGATCAAAAGCTAAAGCCGGTTTGTTGGTTGACGGCGAAACGTTTTTAGGACAGTATTTCGTACTCAATAAATTGAGTAAGTTCTTACTTAAAATAAAAAAATATTGTATAATTTTCATGAAATCTAACACGAATATATTCTATGACTAAACGACGTTATTAAATTTACGAATTTTAACTATGTACGCAGAAGAACTTATTCTGTGGATGCCTATAGTTAAACATAGGTACGTGTTTAAACCATTTGATGAATATATCGCCGCGCCGTTTAGATGTAGAGGTTTCAAACTTCATGGTAGGTTTTCATCTTCTTTCTAGTATGTGTTTCCTTACGATCTTTTATTTCACGATCCGAGCGACTGTAGTTTAGTTACTTGGGTACGTTCTTTTGGAAGAATGTTATCTTAAATTAGTTTAATCGTGTTAGGAAGTAGATGTTTTTCCTTTAATAATATAGGTTTTGTAGTATATTTTTTCACTTTCTCATTATAATAAAAGTTATCATTAGGGAAGTGAAGATTCATATCCTAGACAGTAGAGGTACGAAGAAAAGTATGTTTGTGGAAGAGGTAAATGAGATTTGCTAGGACCGTGACAAGTGAAGGTACATCTCTGCCTACCCCTATGGGAAACGGGGATGATGTATTATGTATGTGTATTTGTGTTTTATTTTTATTTAATACCTGATTGATCTGTTTACCCGCAACGAAGAAAGTCGTTTTAGGACTTTCTTTTAATCGTCTTCAACCGTTACTTAATTATAGCTTGCAATGGTGATGATTACTTAGGCCTTATTTCGGCCACACCCATTCCATTAGGCCACCTGTAAAAACATGGACATAGAGCGACACGTGCTGTTGTTTCAACCCTTAATAGGGTATAGATTGAATATTTGAAAGGGGTGCTAATCGCTTGTCACGTTGGGTTACCACAAAATTCGATTTTCTTGGCCCTTGGATCGGAGGGTTGTCCTACCTTAGTCTATAAATGTGTGTATATGTATAGAGAAAAGGCGACAGTCCCAGCTTTTCATACTAATGAGGGGTTGGCGATGGAGAGTCATTTGCAATACTCATTGAAGTAGAACATTTTGATGTGAATGTAGAAAATGTTTGATATCAGCACGACAAAATAATTTAACAAGGAAGCTATACAATATTTTTTATTCCTTTTTCACATCTTTTTACGAAACCTTAACTTAGGAAAGAACTGAATACAAATTACACACCGTAACTGTCAAAATGACAACAGATTTCTATAATATACTCGGAAGCAAAATTTCCGCGTCTTATAATATAAAACTTCAATAAATTATATATAACAATCAGCTGATAGTCAAGTTTTTACGACGAACGTGGATTTTTTTATCGTTTTTGACATAGAGTTCCTTGTGGAAATTGTTTGGTATTTTGGGATGAATCGAACTGAACGTTTTTGAAATAACGTTGTATACTTTCATACCCTATAAGTTCTTTCAGTAAATTTTCGGTCTTATTTCAGAATGTCGCCAATGTGATCAATACAAGTCCGCCTCTTTGAGTAAACTCTACCCATTCTGCGCTAGTGGTGGTCTACCCATATCTAAATATTCAACATTTAAGTACTATAATATTGAGATCTATATCGGCCTATTGTGACCTTATAAACTACTGGGATACTGTGACCCAAGTCGTTAAGTTCAATAGTGGCTCGATGATATATTGGTGGTGATTCGATGGTGACATACAACGTTGATGTTATAATTTGACTACGTCTAAATATTGCAAATATAGATTATTTATTTTAGGAAAACATAATATAAATATAAAAAATACTTTGATAGCTCTTGTCCAGCAGTTGACGTCATGTGGCTGATGATAATGATGATGACGTTGCTTCAATCACCTCCGAGAACATGTGTACAAAGTTTCATGATAATTGGTCAAGTAGTTTTTGCGTGACAAACATCCCTTACTTTCACATTTACAATATTAATAAGGATTTCGGTACATTTCACTCAAAGTGACCTGATCCCAAACCGAATGCCAGAGTCTGGATTTTTTGATTTTTTTAATAGATAGAGTGATTCTTGAAAAAAGCTTATAATATGTATAAAACACTCGTAACTGGTGCGAAGCCGGGGCGGGTTGCTAGTAGACAGATAAATCACCCAGAAATACATCAAACGTCTCACTTTATCGTTTATCACTAAATCATTGCGTTGGCGTACTTTTTTATGTGTTGCACGATTACTCCTCAAATTATGACCGGATTTTCATGTTTTTCCATAGAATTCTCGAACTCATAGAAAAAGAATCTATTTGTGAGTGTCAGGGTCTATTAATTTAACATTTTTAAGGGGAAAATGTTTACTGATCATTTATTTAATTTGTAAATAAATTTAGAATAGAAAGGTAAAATATAATCGAATTTGTAGATATATGTTGAATTAATGACTCTGAATAATATTAAAAAAAAATAGTAAAATAAGTAAATACAAATGTAACCTTAATCGATAATTTGTGTCCAGGTGCTTAATAATTGAAAATAATTTACTTCAATTTATTATTGAATGTAGAAAGGACCAGACCCTCTATCTGCTAATGAATAATGCAAGAAGCCACTGAGTGAAACATTCCAGACCTCTAACGAAATGCTCGAGTCAATTCACAGTCCTTTCATAAATTGTGGGTGGGTAACTAATTCCAGACATCTGGAAATGGTCGAGTGAAAGAGAAATATCCAGAAAAAAACAAATAACACACGCCTTTTTATCATAAATGAGGAATTTTCTTTGACGCTTTTCTGACAGATTTTCGGGCTCAGAACTGTTATTACTGTCACATTTTATTTGGAAAATGTGACAGTACTGACAGTTCTGTAGCCGAAAATCTGTCAAAAAAAAGTCAAAGAATATTCCCCATTAGGGGTTGAACCATGTCCTCTTTTTTACCCGATTTTGAAATGAAATCCAGTAGTAAAAGCTGACTGTATTATTATTTCCGACCCGTAGCTGTTAGTTAGATATTTTTTAATGAAACCCACACAGACATTATAACTCCATTTTGTTCACCGGTTATATAGGCGTGAATATAATCAAAGACAAGCTCGAGCTTAGCTTTGTTATTTTGCTCGACGTTTCGACGCATGATGCTAATGGTGACTACGTATATGTGTACCCTATATTTTTTTTCACCCTTTTGGTCAGTTACATACAAATAATAGCATTAATATAAGTACTTATTGTATTGCATTAAGTGGTAGTACACATAGTGAGGCACGACGACTATTTAATCCTGATTCTCATTATTTGTATAAAATCTCAATCACACAATCCCTCCACTCCACTAGATAAGAGAGATCAAAACTGGACAAATATACACACGCACACATACACACCTAATAAAATAAAGTTTTGTAAAAAAAAACACCATTTTAACTCACCACAACAAGACAAAAAAGAGGTTCTATTTTTTAAAAGCATCTTCCATTTACTTACTCTTTTTCCTCATTGCAGGTGAAGTGTGGTGTGCCAGTGAGCCAGTGATGATGCGTGGCTTATTGTGAGTTACTAGTGCGTGTGCGCCAGTGCTGGGCGGTGGTGTTGCGGTGTAGCGCGCTCGCCCGCCCGCCCCGGCATGAGGACGAGTTGACAGCGGCCCCGCGCCGCGCCTCTCGCCGCCGGTCGACGGTACTTACGACAGGTAAGACAATAAAAAAAAAACTTGGATCTCTTTTCAGGAATGAGGTTCAACGAATGTTTTCGTTTCTTGTAAACTTATTGACGGGGAAAACATACTTTAATTGTTAGTATGTGTCAGCGCTCGCGACTTATTGGATTCCATAAAGTGGACATTTGGAGACGTTATGGCACTGTTCGTTTTGCCATCACTAAATGAGCTTATTTGATTAGGGTTTTGACTATAAGAAGTCTACTGCGACCATTTCAGAAGGTTTCAATGACCCTAAAACGTTTGTATCACTAGCTTAAACGCGAACAACCTAACTAGCTGAACCGGCAAACGATGTTTTGCCAACATACATTTTTAAGAATAAAAAAAAATACACTTCACGCCTTTTAATCCCAAAGCATTTAGGCAGAGGCACTTGTTAAAGCAAATGCCCACGGTTCACCAAGCGTATTTAACCCAACGTGACAGGGGGTGAGCCCATCGCCGTTATAGGGTTCACACACCTTGTGGTGTGCGGGTTTCATCACGAAGTTGTCCTTCACCGTAGAAGCGTTGCGTTGCGTACATAGGCTCTAAAAAGAGTCCCATTGGTACACATCTAGTAGCCGGACTCGAACCCGGGACCTCCGACGACGGTGAGTTCGTCCCCCGACGGTTACAAGTCAAGGGTCCAACCAACTGGACCATAGACGCTATTTTTAAGAGTGTATCTATTATACATGTATCGTATGCATATAAACCTTTCTCAAGAATCACTCTATAGTAAAATAAAAATATCAACATCCGTAGCGTAGTTTTAAAGACCAAAGCATATATGGGGACAGACAACGGGAGGTGACTTTGTTTTATGCTATGTATTGATAAGATAATGTATTCCTTAAGGTCACCCGTTACATAACGTGTGTTGGAATAAATACAGCTAATATGTTAGGCTTTCTCAGCGAATGTTCGCAACATCAAGTGATAAAGCCACATCCAAATTATTGTATCTCGCAAACTTTGCGGCCATAAATGTATACAAACTCCGACCCAAAATGAAAACAGCCACCTAATAAGGTTACTTAATTAGAAGATTAGATGGGGACTTATTCAGATTGGCAAAGAAGCTTGGGAGCCAAAGTCTTGTAAAGTAAACATCATTTTGTATATTTACCTTAACTGTCTTTAATGAAGACAGTACTTTAGAAGGGAAAGAGATTAGTTATTTTGCTGTCGGTAAGGGAAACGTCCCTAGAGGGAGATGAGTAATGAACTCCGTATTTCATCAAGCTAAAGCTACAATTTCATTCTAGTTCATTTCATTCCGTTCTAACGCCGTGCGCCAGAAAGTGACGGAATATTTAGCTGGAGTTTTTTTTATGGTACTATATCTCTTATGTTATGAACAATAAAACGTGATTTACAGATGCCATTTCGACATGCAGGGAAAATACTAGTTGGAGGATTTCTATATACTTTTGTTTCAAATGATATGTACATTTCAATAATGTACAATTGCACCAGACTAAAATGCATAAAAATGTAAAACAGGAACCTATTGTAATATATTACAACTATTCATACAAATTTGATAAGAAAAAAACCTACAGAACATTAACACTCGTATTCATAAAGTTGGAACAGATCTAGTGCACTGTTAGAAAAGGTATCATAACCTGGTCAAATGTACGCCAAATACGAACAAACCAATCTAAGTTGATATACGTCAACTAAGTAAGTTCAAGTTTTAACTTTTTATGAATACGACGGTAAAAGTTTAAAACAGGTGCGTGTTAAAAAGTTTAAAACAATGATTGGCATTTCTTCTTGACTGAAGGTCTACAAGTCGCGGGTGAATAGGTACCTAATGGACAAGTGTGCTCCATCGTAGACCACATCGCTGCTTAATATCAGGCGGGATGGTGGTCAAACGCTTGTTCATAGTGATAAAAAAAGAAAGAAAATCATTGGGGAAGGCCCTCATCCAGCAGTGGACGTTATATGGCTGATGATGATATAACATACATTTGCATAGACGAGACAATGGTTACTTATTTCGAGAAGTGAGTTATTCCAGCCCCCCTAGCAAAGCGCTCCAAGAAAGAAATGACAAGCACTGCGATTGGTTGAAACAAGGTAAGTCGTACGATGTGTGACAAAGTAGCCAATCACAGCGCCTGTCTTTCTTGACGCCCTTGCTAGGGCTGCAGGTTATTTTATTGACAAGACTGACAAAATGTATTAACCAAGGGGTTGTCCATCACGGACAAGGTTTATGGACGTGAATTTCTGGATGTAATAATATATCAAAATGAGGCATGAAAACCTACTTTATTACTTTAATTGACTTTGACTCGGCAATCGGTTAATTATGAAATAATTAAGTTTCGACAGAGCTTAATTTGATCCGCTCTTTTTGCACCTACGCTCGCGTTTCGACTACAGGATGTGGGCTTTACAAATGAGAGTCATGTAAAAATATTAATATAAAAGTAAAAAGATATTACATAATTTACCCGTATAAAAAATGATTCATATTCCTCAGGTCGTGGTCACAGCATCACGCGTGAAAAGCTGGACCAAATTCGCTAATTCTTCTTTTTGTTATTATCAGAAGAATATCCGTCATTCATAACGGAAAATAAAATGGAAATTGCGTAGAAAATTATACTAAATACCTAATAAACTACGTACCTAAGTACGTAAACCTAAAGCACTGGAAAACGTCCTGCCGGACCGCTGCTAGGAGTTCAAATAGCTAAACCGATAATCTCCTATAAAATAATAACATAAATGAATATAAAAAAATACACTTCACGCCTTTTAATAAATAAATATATTCATAAAATATGTAAATACATTACAGCGTTACGACGACATGCGATTTCGCATAGTCATCGAGAAATTTATTTTTTGTATTCAAAATACGAAATACTAAAACAAAGCACTTCTCTTTAATAGGAGCGGCTATAAAGATGTCAGCGTTTTTGTAAATAACGTTTTTCTTTTTAGCATATTTTCTCATCTCAATAGAAATAATTCTACTGATATCAAGTTAGACAAAACTATTACACATAGTTTTGCCAGATTCCTGTCCTCAGGGAACTCTTACTTCGCGCCATAGACATGTTACTGGTAGGGAGGGGGAGAAGGTTAAGGGTAGAATTGTTATAAAGTGAGAAGTTATAACTTTAGAAAAAAAAGAACCGACGTCAATCAGTACAGTATTAAGACTTTTGTGGTTTTCAAATGGACCCTATTATCGGAACTGAAACAAATTTAAATTGGACTAAACGGGAAGCATCAAACAAAAAAAGATTCATCCAATCATCGGCTCACCCAGACGAAAGTTATGAGGAAACAACAAAAAAAAAAAATCACCATCGAACTGATACCATACCCGTAATCTTTTACCTGTATATCTAGAGTACTAGTTACTTAGTACAAATAAAAACTAAAAATAAGAAGAACTATGGGTGTCTCTCTGTCACGAAAAGCGCCATGGTACTTGTTATTGACTGAGTGGCGCTGCTCAAATATTGCCTAATATTTTTCATGAAATAACATGAAATTAACATATTTTGTTGAGAGCTAGAAATTAGAACTAAAAATATACCTACATCTTTTCAGTTCAATATACATGTATCCAAAAATAGATATATATATCCCCTTGCTAAGGTTCATCGCATTTTGTGTAGGCACACCGTCTACCCATTCCAATAAGAAACCAATCTCGAATTTCTTTTTAAATCGTGAGCCGTTCGCCTCACTCCACCCGCCCAATAACTTTCCACCTTCCTTTGTTTTATTCGATTTTCAAATTACACCAACCGATGACCGTGCAACCGAAAGTTCTATAACATTATTATTACTTTGTTGTAGAAGTCAAGGAAAAGGGCTCGGGAGGGCTGAATTGGGTTGAAACCGGTTGAATCGATTACCTAGCCGGAGTCGTGCGATGGCAAAGATTGATTCTTTGTAGCACACATTTATATTCACCGTGGGACTTGTTGCGCAGAACGCTGTGGTAACGTCACGCGCCTCCGGACTGGGAATTGTTTACATATGCATGAGATTAAGTATATGGTGTGACAAAATTGCTTGGGTGTATATTTTCAACGAGCAAAGAGTAAAGGTTTCATCAAAGGGCGCGACATTTTCGAACGATTTTCTTTGATACGTATTCTGAAACTTTCTTCTAGCTTTCTGTCAATAACGCATGTGCTTTAGTTGGTGAAAAAAGAGACAAACCAAGCTCAATTGATCCTTGAGTACTAATTATTGTGTCAAAATACTTTGTCCGTTGAGAGAAATACTTTTCGTTTATTGCCACTTGTTCATTTATCAGTTCCTTTTTCGAACATAAATGTGTAAATTTTCCTTCAGTAAGAAACTATTAAAGGAACTACTGGGAATAAAGGATACCTTTAAAGCATATTGAAGATATTTTCAATATATATGACATTATATTGCAACAATTCATTGTGAAGAAATCAATAAGAACCTTCAGAGTACCGAGAGAATCTCGGGAAATATTTCGTAATTTAAGTGCGTAACTTAACCATCAGTTACCACACACAATAGGCGACAAATTAAATCATAAAATACGCCGGAAATTTATGACGTGTTTATATACAGAAGGAGGTTGACATTTTATGAGCGAAGATAAACTCGGTTGATGGGTTAAATCATATTTCTACCCAATATGCTTTGTGAGCGTGAAGTTTTCGGTTAATAATTACTTGTATAATGTAAGTTGCACACTGTTTTATCTTTTGCAGCCGCAAGGGAAATGGCAAATAATAGAGAAGAAAACAATGAGTATGTTAAAATTATTTAGCTTTCGTTGTAAATTATTGAAGAGGTTACGTTTGATTTTGCACAAGCCGACCCGGCAAATATTGTGTTACCAATACACATTTTTAACTGTGTTTCTCTGTATTTTATTAATATAAACCTTCCTCTAAAATTATTATATCTACTAGAGAAACCCTATAAAAGCCTGTTGCGTAGTTTTAACGATCTAAGGACAGACAGCGGGAAGCGACTTTGCCTACATAATGATGATTCACGGATTTTATGACATGAGCTAACTACAAAATATAGTAGGTACAGAAAAATGGTTTATGTCAAAATTAAAAATGCACACATTTGTTATCTACGTACTAATTTGAAACGTGTAAACCATACTTATATTTGGACAATTTAGACTAAAACGTTTCTTGTGTAAGTAGGCTTCAAGCTTTTAAAATAATATTCCATAAATTTATTTAAATTTCCACCAAGGGGCGCAATACATGGCGAATGAAGTCACGAGAAAATACACTAGCAAATTACTCACGTACCGCACCACATTTCACTTTAACATTCTAAGGTACTAAATAAAAAAAACATTACAACAAAACGTATTATGAGGCTTTACAAATAATTTCTAAGCAGAACGTGTGCATTTACTAACAGGGGGTGAACTCCCTGAAAACAGCAACGCAAACAGAATCCCTCATACGCGTATTCAGTTACAAGTGTCTCATTTCATCGGGCGTATTTGCATTATGATTGTCTCTATCGTCGCTGGTGCACACGAGCGGGACAGCAACACACGAAGTCTTAGACAAATGAGTGACAGGAGAACAAGAATTTCCCCACTAGTGTGTGCGTGCTGAAACATGTGGGAACGTAGGAATCACTCGACGGAAGCCCGGCCCCTCTTCACTCGAGTACTGACGAGTCGAATTCGCCCCAATTTACCTGTCACTTTTCTTCCAGGTAGTGACAAGGTACAGAGGGTGAGAAAAATGTTTGGAAATTAATGTTATCATGCAATATTGATAAGTAAATTGTGTTTTGTGAATGATATCTAGTCTAGTTTTAGGGTATTCGTAAGGAAATCAGTATTAATACACCTTCAGGTATGTGAACGCTTTAAACCAAGAACTTTTTAACATTTGTGTCCAGTTAATTGGGCATTTGCTTAGCAAGTACCTCTGGCTACCCCGCCTTGAGATTGATAGAACTGTATTTTTTTGTATTTTACTTAAAAATAGAATTTGGGTTGGTTATTTTTTTTTAAATCCAGATCGAATCGATCGAATACAAATATTTAACTCTAGGAATATTTTTTTATTTATCGCCGTGTTATAAATATTACAATATTTATGTTTATAGAAAACTGAAACCATCACCAATACAAAAACCTCAGCCACTTTTCTATGTACTTTTTTTGCCTTGACTTCAAATACAGGTTACGTTTATCTAAATATTGTGACACCAAACATTGTTATAATATCTCTACCTACAGAACTCAATCGATACTGTCCTCACGATGTATCTTTGTACTGTCGGCCAAGAATCTGTTCTACTGGCCTAAGGTTGAAACTAAGTTTTAGTTAGGGTAAAGTTCAGGTTTATTTTTCACTTGTCATAATATAAGAATTCAACTGAAGTTTTAGTGACACGGGATGTGTTCTCAAAATTAGACCACTTTCTTTGCCAATCGTACCTATTTACGTAGGTATACTTACTATTATCCATGGACCAATACAACCTCAATAGTTTGTTTAACTTCGACGAACGATTTGACAGGTTCGATCGGTTACTTTGCGAAATAATGCTGCCCTGAAATGAACGAATTAAAACAATGGAACGAACATATTATCACTAACGAGAAATGGATTTTTTGAAAAATCTATCATCCCTACATGACACGAAGAGTCAAATCGTTCGTCGAGAGGGAAACTGTTCTGGAAATACATATACTAGTTCAAGCATAACGTCGTTCGTCGTCGACAAATGACGATCGCCCATGGCAGCCGACTACAAATGAGCCAATCATCGATTTGGTCACGCCCATTCGCTATTTCATAGGGTTTCCAGAAGTGTTTTGGGGTAAAATGTAGAACATTTGGTGTCCAGTGTATGGTCGATGATCTAAAATATGTGCTAAGTTAGGTTGAGTACCTAACTTAGCACATATTTTCAATATAAGGTAGAAATGTTTCCTATGATAAGCAACTGTTATCATAGGAAACATTTCTACCTATTGCTATTCCACGGTAAGATTGTAGATTCGTAATACCACGGAATAGAGATCAAAATAAATGGAAGTGTTTATTTGTTATGTCAACATTTTGAATGAAACTTCTGTCGCTAAACTCACACCCTATGCACCGATAAATCATTTTAATGACGTATCCCCTTAGTACTGACAAAAGTTGTAGCGTCAAGGAAATTAAATTTCCGACCCACTTAAGGTTGAATACCCTACTTACACTACGAATTTATTCGGATTGATCCGGAAAAACGACGTATAATTGTTCATTTTGTATAGCAGTGAAGGCATTTTCATATGCATTTATTACAACTATGCATACATACTTGTATATCACACAATATGTACATATTACTTATTACTTAACTTCGCGAAACGCATCAAATGTGACGTTTTGTGTGTTGAAATTGTATACCTACGGTACCCTTATTGCATACAGAGTGTCACAATTTGACATTTAGTATGGACGTGAAATTATCCTTTAATGTTCGTGAATTAAATTCCTTCACTTACAATGTGTATAATATGACTTTTCGTTGACGTCTGCGAGAGACAAAATGTCATTAGTAGCTATGGGGTTACAAACAATGTGTTATGACTCGTTTGTTGAGTTTGCTTGGATTGGGTGACCACGCACACATATTGAATAAATATTAGGAAGCAGACTAATCAATTAAGCAATTCTCCATGTTTTTCATATATTCGTCTCGTTTTATTTTAAACGTCAGTTTTGAATTGCAAGTCTGGTTGTTTTTGGTCTTATGTGAAACCTAACTCAACACAATATATCGAAGATGAGCCTCCCATCTGAATGGAATGTAAAAAAATCATATCTTCCATATGAAATCAACAACTTTTTTTTCAAAGTTTACTTTATTATTTTATTTTAGACAGAACGATTTGTTTATGTTACTGTAAGTGCCACTTTTAGATAGTAGTTGTTCACTCACCGACAATATGCCACTTCTGCTCACAGCAAAGGCCACTATCTTCTCCGTGTATACCTACCGTTATAACAAGTATGACTTTCGAGGCGGGGAACGGAGTCTGAGTGATGGGGATTGTTGATTTTCAATGTAAATTGATTGATCAGGTTCCGGTGCTATGTTGGGATTTCATTTTAGGTGAATACTGTATTTCACTGTACCTAGCCCTTTGTACCCGAACTGAAACAATCGTGAGAGTTGATTTCAATTGAATTTGAACCTTATTGTGTGTTTATGGTGTTCTATCATCAACTAGATACAGCACAACTATTTTTTTTTAATTTGTTGTACATTTTTACTTTAGCCAATATATTATTTAGTAGATGGAACATGTACTTATATATTTTGGGAAGGTGTGGTCAAGTTCCAAGGATTCCTCTATTTTCTATTCAAAATAGAGGGTATGATTCGGATTTAACAAAGGTCAATTATTTTCATTCTAACCATATTCAGATAGGTTGGAAAGGGCTAGGCGCACGATTTTTCGTTAATAGTTTCGGATTTTCATACACACT
This sequence comes from Conopomorpha cramerella, assembly GCA_012932125.1. Taxonomy (NCBI): domain Eukaryota; kingdom Metazoa; phylum Arthropoda; class Insecta; order Lepidoptera; family Gracillariidae; genus Conopomorpha; species Conopomorpha cramerella. The sequence continues at coordinate 9,470 of SJJU01010593.1, read as the reverse complement.
GTAGCACTCCACGCTACATATCTAATGTGAGATTTTCTGTAATTTTATACAAAAATATGACATTAAATTCAGGAATTTATATTCTAATGATTATACTGGTTACTAGTTACGTTACGTACGTTGTTTTTTCAATATGCATTAATAACACTTTCTCTGCAATTATAAAATATGTAAGTATAAACTGCCACCCCCGTTATACCTAGGACACAAGTTTTGAAAAAAAAAATCTTATCTCATGTAAGCATCATAAAAGGAACTCCTGTGCAAACAGCTCTCTATGGCTAAAGGTTTGGGCTGGCCGTTGATGAGTCTGTGATAAATGAATCAGTCAGTACTTTGAGTTTTATTTTCTTATATTTTATTTTTATGTATGAAATCGTGACTCACTTCTCGTGTCGAATAAGCTTGTTGAGAAAACTTTTCTACGTATTATTTCTATTTAAATAAATATTTTTTTAATAATAAATACCTACACTTCACGACTTTTATTCCCAAAGCGGGGTAGGCAGAGGCACTTGCTAAAGCAAATGCCCACGGTTCACCAAACGTATTTAACCTAACGTGACAGGCGGTGAGCCCATCGCCGTTGTAGGGTTCACACACCTTGTGGTGTGTGGGTTTCATCATGATGTTATCCTTCACCGTACGAGCGTTGCGTTGCGTATATAGGCTCTGAAAAAGAGTCCCATTGGTACACGTCCAGTAGCCGGACTCGAACCCGCGATCACAAGTCAAGTATCCGACCAACTGGACCACAGACGCTCCAGACAGAATTAGGTACAAATATTTTTTCCAACCAAGTACAATTATATGTACCTATACATCGTATTATAGATTAGTAAGATAAGATGGTAAGGGTCGAAAGGGTAGAGCCAGCCCCGGGGCTATTTGTGTATCAAGTATATATACTTCCGCCTGGAACGGACACAATATACAGATACGGTCCATGTCCGGAAGGCAGGCGGCATCAAGATTAGCCTGAACTCAGTAGCTTGTATCTATTATAATATACTATAGAGCAATAAATCCGAATCATATTATACAACGTTAAATAAAAAATGTTAACGGAACTCGAGAAAGCCACTCAGTACAAAATACAAAACAACTTCAAAAAAAATGTTTTATTTTTCACGTTAGTAAGAAAAGAAAACCGAAAGAAAAGCCGAAAAAACAACAACAACAGAATAACATGAAACACTACAGTGACAAGTTATGTCTAATTAAAAAAAAAAAACGGTGTATAAAAAGAACGTGGGTATGTAAATTTAACTATATACTAGTATTATAAATGCGAAAGTGACTATGTCTGTCTATCTCGCTTACTCGTCAAAACTACTGAATCTATTTAAATGAATTTGGTATAGAAACAGTTTAGATCCTGAGAAAGAAAATAAGCTAAATTGATTTGCCGGGTCAGCTAGTCATCTACGTACATAATACGAATATATAATATATAAAAATATAATACAATACATAAATATAATACATAAATTCGAACTGATTCATTCATCACTGACTCATCAACGCACAGCGCAGAACCTATAAAGCTGACATTTTGGTCAGGGGTTCTTTTTAGGATCTTTACGTGAAATAAAAAAATATTTTTTTAAATTAATGTTCTAAAGGGGGGTAGAATTTAATATGAGAAAAACGTAAATTTTGGACGATAGTATAATACAAAGTCGCCCCACGCTGTCTGTCCGTATCACACTTAGATCTTTAAAACTACGCTACTTGATGCTGTTTTCTTTAAGAGATAGCTCTAAACTATCTCTTGAAGAAATCCTCTCCTCTCCTCTCTCCTGAGAAAGGACATAGGCTATTTTTTAGCCCGATCCTGCGGGACGCATCCCTATATATAGAGGGTGTTATATTTTGTATGAAATACTGAAACTATGCCAATTAAGTTGCGTTGCGGGCGTTCACTAATGTATATTGGCAGAACAACGTTTGCCAGTACCAACATAAAAAACAAATTATCTCTTGTCACACAGCTGATCGATAAGTTTGATTGAAGAGGTATAATCCTTAATACCAGTGGCGTGCACTTGCTTTTACGACAAGGTAGGCAGTAATCCCCAAGGATTGACACCTATGTATAGGTAACTTGTCTTTACAAAATATAGGTACCTACCTATTGACTCACCCACAAAAACAGGACCTTCGTTAGCCTATGTCGTGAGTATAACAAAAAAAGATACAATAACTCTATTATTAGGTCGGGTAGCTAAAATACTAAGCTAGGCAGTGTATTTTTGCCTGTGGATCCCGGTGTGCACGCCATTGCTTAATACGGTTATATGTGTTGTGTATACACAAAGTTATGTGTGACCCCGATTTTTTGCTCATGAGTGACTCACTTACGTTACTCAGTTATCTTTTTTTCCACTCAATAACGGCGAATATTTTGCTCTCGGTTACCAATTACAAATAGAGGAACAGAGCACAGCTATGGAAACATTGAAGAGATCCACTATTAATCTTAAAGTTCCGACACAAGGGTCCTCCTTCCTGACGCATGAGGGTCGGGAAATTTCGCTTAAATTTTGCAGTGAAACTGTTTCCTACCCGATGAGATGACCTTTCCGACCGTTTTCTGTCAAGGCTACCATTGATATTGAATTTAGAGGTATGTGATTTCAACAGAGGTATTGTATGCAGGGTAGTCCGGAAACACCCTTTTAAGCCCAAGTGTACTGTGGACCCTATTGAGTCAATTTCAGCAGGTGTAAATAGCCCAGTTGTGCTTTTTGTATGAAGGGTATTGATAGCTAGTGTAATGTGGTGGAGTGTATGGGATGTAATATTGAGCGATAACTTACCTACCTGGTAGGCGGTAGCGAGGGCCCTGTGATGATGGAAGCACGGCTTGAATTGAATGAGTATTAATTATATTTTCAGTAACTGATAGCAATGTGGCCAACGCCGAGACACTGATTCTGTCTCCGAGAAACTGATTTGACAATGAAATAATACAATATACGAATGTTATCAATAATTATTAATGACGTATACAAAGTAAATATGTAAAACTAAAGAGGATGCTCATCAGACAGTCGCCAACAGATATATTAAATTATTTATTATATATTACCTTAATGCCGACGTTCCCCAAAATGACTACTAATTCAAAATGTCGTACAACTTGTCCCGCTATGCAAACTTTTAAACTTACAGGAGATGCTCCGACTTTTTGATTTATTATATATAGTATACATTACAGAATGTAAAAATTGGTATATTGCAATTTGACGTTGGACAGATTTGACAAACAGGTCTTAGTTATAAGACATTTTAAATTTAGTATTCATTTTGTGGAAAGCCGACATTGAGGTACTAAATCCATTAAATATATGGTTATAGCCGTGTGGTGACGGCGAATAGAATACATCTGTCACCACCCCAGCGTAACTTAGCGTGTCGCGGGGGTCGCGGCGAGGAGACCGAAAGAACCCTTCAGAGGACGGGCAGCAGCGCTCTCTGAAAGTTAAACCACAACACCACTGCGATCGCCTACCCACCTGTCAAGCGTGGCGACTATTGGCATTTCACTCCAAATAAATGATCATGGAAATTGGGGGAGGCCGTCTGTCATCTGGCCGATGATGATGTTAAAAGGGTATTTCGGTATCATCTTGTATTGTATTGGTGTCAATAGTCATATTTTTAAGCGAGTTCAAAAAAGGAGTCATTTTAAAATTCGACCGTAAACCTGCTTTTTATGACTGTTCGCCGATAACTTCGTCGTTGATTAACTGATTTTGAATATTTCTTTTCTTTGTTGCAAAGAAGATATTTCAAAATGATATTCTGTATGCATACATTTCCACTCCCTATTTGTAACACACGTTTGCGTATAATTTCAAAAGTAGTGAGCAAAGATAATTGATCATCCCTTTTTGCACACTCCGATTATGTAATAAGCAAACTGTTTCATTAGCGAAGAAAACAGGAAAACCCATCAGGACATTATTTCCTCGTTTCAAAGTAAATTATCGACATTATTAGAGCAGGCGACAACGTGGTTATTTTCCCTCTCAATAATTATTATGAAAATGTAAATGAGCTGTCACGAATAATGAGGTAGGTTGTCGTCTGCGAGTCGCTTGTGCTTGTTGCTGTGTGGTCTCATACGTAAGGCTGGGTGCACACGGCACACTTAAAATTAAACATAAACAGTGTAAGCAGAGGCATTTGCTAAGTAAATTAAGTTTAGTTATGTCAAGGAAATTTAATCATAATTAAGGTATCTCAGAAAAACACAGTAAACATTTTATGTTAACATTCATTTTTCAAAACTTATTCTCAACAAAATTTATTGCAACATCTTTTTCTAAACTTATTTGTACTCGAGGAGAGTCGAGACCACTGTTCGCTTCCACGTTCACACCAGGAATGCCCCTTTTACCATCACCATTTCTCTCTAACTGACAGGGCGCCGCCCCACCATTTCAAGCTTGTCGGTATGCCAGTGTAGGAAGGAAACTTAAATTATTAGTTTGGCAATACTTGAGTCTGAGATACAAAAATAACCTTACACATAATATTATAAATCCGAAAGCTACTATGTCTGTCTCGCTTGACACCAAAACTACTGAACCGAATAAACGAAACTTGGTATATAGATAGTTTAAACCCTGAGAAAGGAAATAGGCTACTTTTTAATTGAAAAACAAAAAAAAAATGTAAATTGGCAAAATAATGTTTGTCAGCTAGTTTATTTGTAAATGGCCATAGTTCACCAAGTAGCCGTATTTAATGTCAATGTGACGGGGAGTGAGCCCATGGCCGTTATAATTTACATACCCTGCGGTGTGAGGGTTTCATCACGATGCATGCAATGGTGTCATTCACCCTATGGGTATTAATGTCATTAGATATTAAGATTTTAATTTTTGATTAATTTTTACTTGTCACAATGTATCCTACTTTATTGATGTTCTAGTGACACAATAAGTATACTCCCATTAGACAATTTTCTTTTCCGATCATACAGCCTTGAACCCACAACCTCGCTGTTGCAGACACAAGAACTCGATTACTGAACCACATACTATTCTAGAGGTACTTCCACCGCTTATTCTTTCATAGCGTTTACATGATATATTTGTTTTAGGTTTGAACTAGAGCTTTTTGTTCTAGTGAAATTAATTTTGATACAATTGTCTCCTGCCAGGGTATCATTTTAGTCAAACTCGGTGTCAAGTAGTCCCATTGTTATGAGAGGAGGGATCAAATACGTTTTAAAGCTCGACGGAGCGGACGACGTCATTAGGGGGAAAGGATCATTTAATTTTGATTAATATTAAAATTCTTTTATTCAACTTTCTTTGTTACGAGGCTTCAAAAAAGGAGTCTTTCTCAATTCGACCGTATTTATGCTTTTTTATGTTTGTTCGCGGATAACTTTGTCGTTTATGAACCGAATTCGATGATTATTTTTTTATTATAATTCCATGCTTCCTCGAACGAGATTACAATCTGAAATATAACGTATTGTTAAGTATAACACTGTCATGTAGTGATGCATATTCGTAGTAGTTACGCATTACATGTTAAGATTTCTGAATTTATTGTTCAAAATCTAAATAAATATTAATATAAAAAAATAAACGGCCATATTCAGCCTCTACCTTCTCTGTCTTTAGCACTTGTCATCAATCACCATTTTATAAATATTTTCTTTGGACAACAACTATAAAAGGATGAAAATGATTTATTCTAGTAGTTACCTACCTTAGGTTAAGATTCCTCTCTGACGACGTGATTACTACTCTGCTGTTGATCAATATGCTGGTATACTATTTTTTTTACCAGAATTAACAAATAGCTATTGCACAAGCAAGAGTATGAGAACTTTAAAAAGCTTTTGACAATCCAACCTACATAAAATCTAGACTACATTCATAGAGAACCGCCTTTACATACTCTCCTTGTTGCAAAGTACGCGTGTAGATAGGTCTTGCAAGGCAGACTCCCCTACATAGAGCCCCGCCCCACACCACTGCCAACTCAGCTAAGCGTTTATTCTCAGAAATTGTATATGACGTTTCGCAACGCATTGTATCCAAGTAACTGGCTCTGGTTTCTGAGAAGTACATAAACGTACCTGACGTAATACCACAGAATAATGACGTGATACGATATTACCACGAATTTTCTTAGGAGTGTATTTCGGGACAAAGTAAAGCGGACGTCTAGGGGTTTATGATCTAAAGAACCCTCCATATTGCTCGTAATGATTCTAAGAGATGTTTAGAAGTTGATTTTCCTTAACAAAAAAATAAATATAGTCGTAGGTATTTCAGATATTTCATTGTCGCGACAGCAATACCGTACACCTTCATTAATAGTTGTAGGTAGGAGTAGAAGTGTAGATTAGTTTTCAAAACAGAGAGAATTTAGAAACTTTAAACCCGATTCACGGGTAATAAACTGAGGGTATTTTTTTCACAGAACCAACAGAGTAAATGCTTCTCAAGTACCTACCTCTTGACCCATGGCAATGCGCCTCGCTTTTTCTGTTAATATGGCCTCTGTCTATGGAAATGCTCGAATATAATATTGGATAATTTTAAAGAAAAAAATACCGAGTTCAACCTATACTAGTCGCCCGCCCATACGATTTTCTAAAGTTCCCCTTGATTTATGGGGTTTGCCATCATCAATTCCTGATTTCCTTATCATAGGATCACCATCTTTCTACAAAAAAAAAATATCTTAATCGGTTCATAAACGAGAAGTTATCTTCGAACAAAAAAGTATTTGAAAGAACGAAAATTAATTTACTCTCGCAACATAGACATCTTGAGCATCCAAACAGTTGGAGATGAACACCACTTTTGAAGTCTCTTAAAAAGTGTTGGAAGTGTTATGCTCTTTCAGTATGACTCAACATACATAGCATTACTTTTGCTTTGCAGTTTACCGATTCAAGCATTTGTGTGTGTGGTTGTGTGGCTATTAACGGGGGTACGGTGTTATATCTAAGTCTACTTGTTGTAGGAAATGCGGGTGCATAATATTCCACTTTCATTAGGCTTGGTCGAGTAATAAGAACAAAATCTACATTAAAATCCAAGTGCATTTTAGTTACTGACTATTTATGTCTGGTTTATCTCCGCTATTAGGCAGTAGAGCCGTGTGGTGACGGCGAATAGAATATATGCATGTGACCCACTACCAACCGCAAGAGGCGACCGAGGGACCTCTGCAGAGGATGGGCACCAGTGCTCTCTGTAAGTCAAAAACCACAACACCACTGCGATCGCTAACCCGCCTGCCAAGAGTGTCGATTATTGGAATTTCCCACCAATCGATTACGGAAATCATTGGGGTAGGCCCTCGTCTAGCAGTGGCCGTCATGTGGCTGATAAGATAATGCTTTGATATAAACTGACAAGCTATGCATGGTTTATCTTCAGAATAATTATACCGCTATTAGGCAGTTAGTATTTGTACCTACACTTGCCTATTATAATAGAGGTATAATCATCTTACAAAGGATTATACCCATGATTAACTACCTACATAATATATTGTGACATACACTCCAGAACTGTGTATCAATCTGAGGTCAGGTGTTGACCCGACGTCCTAAACTGTCACGTGACGTCTAATTAGCTGCTGCATACTATATTAGAAGTCTAGGCTATCCCGGAGGAATAGTCGAGCTGTGTTTACCTCGTGTATACTAACCACGAAATGAGAAATTCTTAAGACCCTTGTTTCTTTAAGTTACAACAGATGACGCTAGGTGTATTAGGGGCGATAAATGTCAACGAAATTACTAAATTCAAGCAGTCAGTATCGCAGGTGACAATATATTTTTTTAGGTACATTGTACAAAAGTGTCTGAATTTTGAATAATAAAAAATGTATTAAAATGTACCTGACAGAAGTCTCCCTGGAAACTCACTAGCGACATCTAGATACCAAATAATTGGAGTTTTAACATTTCCCATTATAAAGCTAATGTTACAGAAAAAGTAGATCATTAGATTTAACATTTTTTTTTCATCTTTTACATTTAATAATCTGGCAATGCTGCACTGTCTGAAGATTGGAGGGGCCTATCTTCAGTAGTGGACGAATATGGGCTGATGACGATGCATGCTGCGCTGTGTTGTAAAACAATTGTACTTATTTACATTTCTTCCAATACACGATTTAAGAGGTCACATAATATTAATTCCAAATTATACAAATAATACCGGAGGTCATGTATGAATGTAGATGAAGCGAAAGGGGTATGTCAGGACCGTGACAAATGGAGATCTGTAGTCTCTGCCTACCACTCTGGGAGACAGGCGTGAAGTGTATGTATGTATGTATAATGTTAATTCTAAGTCGGGGTTCATCGGGACACTAATTAATAAAATTCGTTCATCCAAGCCCTACTTCAAAGGTTCTGTCCACCCCGCCACGGCTATAAGGGCTTAAGATAAGCTCTCACTAGCTTAGTAGATAAGTCGTTCCATACAAATGTATTCTGAAAGAAAAATCAATGCACACGCTTGAGGCGCGTTTGTCTCTTTTTGACACTTGCCTTTAGAGTAAGACAAAGCGTGTAACTTAACTGATTAGTGATTGGTTCACATTTCAAAATTCCGACCTAAGATACATCCGGATTACGTTGCATGTGCTGTACCTAAAAATACCAAAAAACAACCAGTGGCCGCATTGCTAAAATCACTTGCGACCTAGCAGCATTGTTATTTTGACTGCTGATTTTAGCCGCACAGCAAAAGTCGCGCGGGTTTAGTCACCAATGTAGAGGTAGATACATATAAATGTCATCATCAGCCACATAACGTCCACTGCTGGACGCCTGGACTGGATGAGATCCGTCATTTGGGGTGAAATTCCAGTAATCGCCACGCTTGGCAGGCGGGTTGGCGATCGCAGTGGTGTTGTGGTTTAACTCACAGAGAGCGCTGCTGCCCGTTCTTTGGAGAGCTCCCTCGGTCGCCTCTTACGACCCCCATGACGGGAAAAGTTGGGCTGGGGTGGCGACACATGTATTCTATTCGCCGTCACCACACGGCTGACATATAAATACGAATGAAGGCAAACGATGCGCCTTGATGGGGCGATTTGTGAAGCCACTAATCGCATGCCAAAAATCGACCCCTGTTAATCCCCCATAAAGGTTTCATCAATCAGAAAATATTAATAGCTTGTCTATATCTACGGATTTACGTTTAATGTGTGTATGTATTACACTCACGGTAAGTTGCTATGGGTGAATTTAATCATAAAACCCTAACTATGATGTATGGTGCACTATGACCACAAAGTGATACAGTTAAGCGAGCGTTCAAGCCTATAGATAACAATTTAACAGAGAACCGGGGTATGCAAGGTGGGGAGGAAAGTCGACAGGAACAGTGCTGTCCATAAAAAAAACAAAGTATCGATATATGAGAGTAGTACGATTTGGATAAATCTCACGATTACTCAAGGTTTTT
>SJJU01010592.1:0-25266 GCA_012932125.1 Conopomorpha cramerella | reverse complement strand
ACGTCGAGTAAAATAACAAGGGTAAGCTCGAGCTTGTCTTTGATTATATTCGCGCCTATACACCCGGTGAACAATATTGAGTTATAATGTCTGTGCGCGTTTCATTAAAAAAGATTGTGCTATCCCTTTGCACCCGAACTGAAGCAATCGTGAGAGTTGATTTCAATTGAATTTGTACCTTATTGTGTGTTTATGGTGTTCTATCATCAACTAGATACCTACAACACAACTATTTTTTTTTTATACATTTTTACTTTAGCCAATAGATTATTTAGTAGATCATCATCATCAGCCACATAACGTCCACTGCTGGACGAGGGCCTCCCCCAATGGGATCCGTCATTTGGGGTGAAATGCCAGTATTCGCTACGCTGGGCAGGCGGGTTGGCGATCGCAGTGGTGTTGTGGTTTAACTCACAGATAGCGCTGCTGCCCGTTCTCTGGAGAGCTCCCTCGGTCGCCTCTTACGACCCCCATGACGGGAAAAGTTACGCTGGGGTGGTGACACATGTATTCTATTCGCCGTCACCACACGGCTAGTAGATGGAACATGTATATATTTTGGGAAGGTGTTGTCAAGTTCCAAGGGTTGTATTCAAAATAAAGGGTATGATTCGGATTTAGCATAAGGTCAATTATATTAATTCTAACCATATTCAGATAGGTTGGAAAGGGCTATGGCGACGATGCGGGGAAAAGAAAATAAAATGGTTGTCCGTGAAGTCGGTTTACTTGACAACGTTAAATAATTTTTTTTATCACTATGAACAAGCGTTTGACCACCATCCTGCCTGATGTTAAGCAGCGATGTGGTCTACAATGGAGCACACTTGTTCATTAGGTACCTATTCACCCGCGACTTAACCTTCAGACTGTACTGCGCAGGAAACACAGACTCCGGCAAGTCGTTCCACATCCTGGCGGTTCGCACTGTGAAAGTAGACGCAAACCGTTTGGTTCGCGTAAGGCAATTATGTAATACATGAAACATTGTTTATAACGGACCTACACACATCAAAAGTGTCTAGGGATCAAACACATTTTAGAAGATTGCAATCAAGAATATATTTTACAAAAACTGAATTCATTCATAATTTATCCAAAATGTGGTGATAAGTCATTGATACAGGCATGAGGAATTAGGTAGGACACCTATCCAAAAAATTAGATTTGATTTAAATAAATTAGATATTTTTAGAGCTAAAAATGTTCTTGATCCCTAGACACTTTTGATATGTGTATAATATTGGCAAAAAAAAAACGTTTCCCAGGTTCTTTGCGAAATACTTTCTGAGCTGAATTCTAAATTAAATTCTCCATGTAAAATGTTCAAATGTTTAGAGCTGGTGAATCCGATTACAAAAAAAAGTTTCAAGTTGTTAACACACGCTAAAGCGCCAATTATGAATAAAAATGAAACTTTTTTTAATAATCGAAGTTTCCATGCCGAAATTCACGTTTTTTGAGTCAAAGGATTATATTTTTTTATCATATTTCAATTTTGGTTTCCTTGTGCGAATGTAAAGTGATTATTTTTTAATGAAACGCGCACAGGCAACTCGGTAATTGTTCACCGGGTATATAGGCGCGAATGTAATCAAAAACAAGCTCGAGCTTGTCTTTATTTTTTTATTTATTCATTTATTAAGTACAGCCAACAAGATACACATATACAAAAAGATAATGTAACAAAAAAAAACTAGAGGGTACATTACAATAATATGTTGCCTGGACTTCTGCGAATAATTCAAGACCAAAAATAGCCAAATCCATCCAGTCGTTCTCTAGTTTTAGCCAGACTAACGAACAGCAGTTCATTTTTATATATAAGATGGAATAGTCGATAGTTTTTTTTTTCTTAAAGTTGTAAAAAAGGCGGTAGAAAAATGTTCCATTTGGAACAACAAATGTTCCGATTGTTTTCGCTTACAATTCGGCGGTGTTCCAAATGCGCGAACTGATTAGTCAGTTCACAAAATAGATAGTTGCACACTTAAATAGGTTATTACAGCTAAATATTATTAATTGACAATTGTATGTAGTAATTATTACTAAATATGGCGCTTTAGGGCGTTAACAGACAGTTTGGATCCAGATATTCCCTGGTACGCAGTAAGGGACAGAAGATATTTTGTCCCTAACCCTTTTTAGTCTTGTTATTTTTCGTATCGTCGTATAGTTTTGTTCTAAACGTCATCAGTCTAAGATTGCACATCTAGATATGTTTGGTCATCGCATCAATTCATAACACATCGCGTCACGAGCGACAGAGCGAGACAGCCTTCGCCCGCACTCCTCGCACAGTCCAATAAGACAGGCCATCTGAGTGAGAAGTGCAGATGCATTGTAAGAGAGGATATTAAAGTGGGGGGGAACCTACTCGCACAGTCGATAAAGTAGGTACAAAAGGGAGCAAATGCAACGATAACAGTAAAATCAGTCGCGGCTGGTGTGTGCCGCCCCCGCCGCCGCCGCCGCGGCGCCGCTGCCGTGATTGATCTAAATATTAGGGATGGGAGCGCGGTGTCGATAAACTGGGGACGATTACTTTTGTTTTAAAGTCATAAATGACGTTCATCAAGCTTTGTGTTATTCTACTGTATATCTGTATGTTATAACACTTATAACGATGAAATAAAGAAATTTAGTTTTTTTTTTTGACTACTGAGTTATGATTGGTTTAGTGATATGGGTTGAAATGAGGGCAGAATTTTACGGAGAAAATTTTGTACTACAGTTAGAATAAGGTGCCAATTATTACTGTGATATTAGGGTTTTAAATAATTATATTTATTCGGTATTCCGCCTTGTAAAGGAGGCGTAATAAAAAATATGAATAATTTTCTTTATTTATTTATTTACATAAAAACCTTTATCTTTACAGGCTACGCCTAATGCGATAAAGTGTACACAATTCCTTATTATAATAGTAGGGTAGGTATTTCACTTTTTCTTATATCATATTTCAATATAATTAATTTAACAACAAACAAATCAAATATAACTAATCCAAAATACAAAAAAAGACTAGCTTCTTTTCTTAAGGTTAGCAATACATACGACCAAAATTAACAATACATACGCTTTATTTAATTTTATTTCTAAAGTTAAATGTGTATTCGGAATTGTACTAACATAACTCAATGTAACTGGGTACATTATTCATGTTTACCTTCTCTGTCAACATCAGCAAAAGTACGCTTTATTACCTACCCACATAAACAAAGCATCGATATCGACAAAACCACACACAACATAAACATCACTAGCAGGAAAAACGGTACAGTTTTCTATTTAAGATCCTACATTAGTGTTATTTGTTTTGCGGGTAGTCGGAGAAATTGCGCTATGAAAATACTTTCATACACTAGCTGAGTGCTTATTTGGACAAATAGAAAACTGTGTATCAGGAACAAGTCATTTGTGTTTGTCACTCGAGTGTATGTCTTGTCGTGGCTTTCTGTGACAAAAACACTTATTCACTTACTCTACATTTTATATTTCAGAGAGAGCGGTTTCGAGTAATATTTCTCGGAGAGCTTTTTTATTTTTAAATTGTTCCGAAATCTAGGTCACGATATTACTACGGAGAACCATTTTTTTTTTATTAAGACACACTTACGGTTAATTTTATTTGGACCTATGCAAGAACTGTAGAGAAAAGCCAAACTCAGTCAGCTCAAATCAACACGACCCCTAACTACTTATATTCTCTCCCTGTGATCCGTGAGCAACAGATTTGAGTGATACCTAACAATTTTGGAAGTCTTGGCAATTCGCAAACACTTTTGACTTTGCGGTTTACGCAGCAACACCTAACGGTGCAGGTTGCCGAGATTAATAAAAAAAAATCTATCTCTAAAGCTATGGTAAAACGCAGATACCAAAATGAAAATAAAACACACAAAACCAACTTTTATGAAAACTTTATCCTTCATAAAAAATAAAGAAAATGTATCTCTTGTTTCAGGTGCTATCGGCAGAGTTCGTTCATCTTTGTGTCAAATAATATACATTGTGAAGTGTTACTCTAGTGATTATTTTTAGTTAGAAACAACAAAAAAGTATTTCACCTATTCTAGTGAAGAAGTTCCAAACAATAACGCGACTGGCAGGTAACAACGTGACAGACGGAAAATAAAGAAAAAGTGTGTGCGTTCTAGTATCATATTTGAAAACTGACATTTGTGCGTTCGAAAGCTATTTGTGTTAATTGGATTTAGGGTTTTTAAAATGAAATTGTCCGTGTCGGCGTATAGGGCGCATGCTTCGGCTCATAAGAAGATTTTGACTTCGTCGTACCAGCAGCATTATGGGAGCACGTCGGCGCCACCGCCTTGCACCAGCACTCCTTGGGACAGACCACCGTTTCCCGAAGCCAATAGAATGCCCAGAGGATTTCAGGTATGTACCTAGCTTCTTATTACTAACTACTTTGTCAGTCTAACAATTAGTAAAGCCAGGACGTTAAAATGTCGACGTCAATATTTAGTCTTGTCATGGAGTCCTATATAAAAAACAGCGACATTACCTTTTTCAAATCTAGAATTACTTATTGCTTCTAAGCAGGTTTTTTCTGTGTATTATTTACAATTTAAATTTTAATGTTTTCTTTATCGTTTTTCTGAGAGCTTCTCCAGAGAACTGTCATACTTTCCAAACAAAGTTTGGCAGTAATGACAGTTCTCCGCCCGAAATTCTGTCAGAAAAACGTCAAAGAAAATCCCCTTTTAAAAAAAAAATTTTCAAATGTTTCAAAATATTAATATAACAGATGGTATTAGAAGTTTATAATAAATAAATAGACGTACTTAGATGAAAGTACCTATCTACACAGGTGTACTAGCTACGTAGGTATGAAATTATCCTAAAAGATAAATTATTCAGGAATATTTTTTGGCATCTGGTTTAATTAACGCCTAGGCCGTTGGATAATGACATTCGCGACAAATGAGCGTCGATCCGAGGGAAAAAAAAAATCACCACATCGAGGTCAAAATGGAATATAACGCCACAAGCAGGCAACGAGATCACCCAGTTATCTGCACAAAAATGGTGCCATTTACTGCTGTATAATAATACGATCAAATCAAAGAGCCCTAATTTTCTACAGCAGAGAGTCCAAAGTCCTTCGCTACGCATTTTTTTTAGGAACGTCGGAAAATGAGCGCGAAACCGCTAGCGATGATGAGTGGGCTTGGTTATTTTTTTTTTGTTTTTTTTTTCGTTGGTGATTTAAGGGCTGAGAGATTACAGCCCTATCTTAAAAAGTGAAAGATCTCTTTACTTTTTATAAAATAAACAACCTAGTTCCGTAGTCACTCGATTGTTTGCTTCGCAATACTGTCAGAAGTCTATTTAAATTATTCGTGCTTTCGTTTGGTGACACAGAAATATTCTTACTCCTTATCGTCTGCTTTGAGGGATTTTCAAACTCCAAAAAGTTCCTATCTAGATGTCACTAATGGGTGTCCAGGATGACTTATGTCAGTTGTATTTTAGTACTTTTTTAATTATTATATTTGGGTAAGTTATTCAAACTTCAGACACTTTTCCTTTTCCAGAACTTTTTTATGTTACATTTTGTAGATGGCCAGTATCGGATTATGAAAAGTATTTACACTAAATAAAAATAATATGACATAAACAAACAATAAAATATTACTGACACCTTCAATACTGTTTGCTTGAAGTTAGTACAACCGTGATACAACGCCATCTGTCGACTTTGTGACGGGAAGCGAAAAGATGCAAATGGCGTTCTGTATTTCTCATTTTCAAAATTAATTTTTCGCTGCAATTATTGTGTTAATGTGGTGGATTTTGTGTAATAATGTGCTGGTGATGAAAAATAATGTAGTGAGAGTGAGAAGTAAAAGAGAGGACTCCTATTTGATCAATTTGTTATTCCCGTATAAAGTTCCACGCAGCATTGAAATGTGATGGTCCACCCTCACATTTTAATGTGTTTTTGACACAACTTTGACCATTGACTATACTATAACTTGAACACGAAGAGAACTACATTGTTTGTGGCAGAATTATCGGCTTTAAAGCTGAACATAAGAGCCAAGAAAGGAAAAACGCCATCTGTCATAACTAAGAGAACTGGGGAGAACCTTAACGGGACATTGCTGTTTGAACAAGCACGTGTGCTTGGCGTCCGAAACACAAACACGTGTCGCTTCTGTAATGAGGGTGATGAAACTCCCATACACCTTCTGAGTGAGTGCGGACCCCTGATGCACAAACGATCCACACATCTCCGTATTTATTTTATCACAATGAACAAGCGTTTCCTGCCTGATGTTAAGCAGAAATGTGGTCTACAATGGAGCACACTTGTTCATTAGGTACCTATTCACCAGTGGCGTGCACTAGCTTTTACGACAAGGTAGACAGTAATCCCCAAGGATTGACACCTATGTATAGGTAACATGTCTTTAAGAAACATAGATACCTACCTATCTACTCACCCACAAAACACAGGACCTTCGTTAGCCTATGTCGTGAGAACAACAAAAAAGGTTCTAGCAATAACTCTATTGTTAGGTCGGGTAACCAAAATACTAAGGTAGGCAGTGTCTTTTTGCCTATATGGTGTGCATGCCACTGCTATTCACCCGCGACTTGAAGACCTTCAGACTGTACTGCGCAGGAAACACAGACTCTCCAGTCTTTCCACACAAGCTTGTGAGAAAATATTCTGGGTCACGTAAAAATCGTAAGGCACTGGAATACCGTGCATATGGGTTCCAGATTTGTAATATTCATTACAATTTACATTTTTTTTTCACGAGATTTGTAATATCCTACTAATATTATAAATGCGAAAGTACACTGTTTGTGTGTCCGTCGATCTGTTACGCTTTCCCGCTTAAACCTCTCAACCGATTTTGTTTAAATATGGCGCAGACAATCTTTAAACATTTCAAGGCTACTTTTTATCCATATCCTGTGGAACGCGTCAGTAAATAGAGGGTGTTATAGTTTGTATGAAATACTGAAACTACGCGAATGAAATCGCGGGGCGTCCACTAGTAGTGTTGAATAATACCTACTAACAATTTTTTATTAAAAAAATATTGTACTTACTAACATTTTATGGACAACCGTCTGATATAAAACAATAAATAAATAAAAAAATAAATTAAAAACCTCCAATAAAATTTTACCTATATATAAGTCTAAAATTAATAATAATGAATAACCCTTTTCAACCTATCTAAATATTATGGCTAGAATGAATATAATTGACCTTATGTTAAATCCGAATCATACCCTCTATTTTGAATAGAACCCTCGGAACTTGACAACACCTTCCCAAAATATATACATGTTCCATCTACTAAATAATCTATTGGCTAAAGTAAAAAAAATATTGTGTTGTATCTAGTTGATGATAGAACATCATAAACACACAATAAGGTTCAAATTCAATTGAAATCAACTCTCACGATTGTTTCAGTTCGGGTGCAAAGGGATAAATGCTTTCTATTTCGCTATTTTATTGTCTTTCAAAAACACTCAGCTAGCTCTATTCGATTGAGAGATATTTAAATGTGTTTGTGTACCTCAAATTATGCGTGACCCGGGAGTGTATTTTTGATAACTGAAACACTGAACATTAGACGTTCATGCAATCGTCATTCAATTCCATCAGTCATGATTTATGGAATGACTACTTATACTAATTCAAACATCATTCACTATATAAGGCGATAGGAAATCCGTCAATCACAATTATGACTGTGGTAAAACTGAGATCAAAACGTATCGTCTAATGTCTGCCTTAGAAACATGCGCGACTGTCCTACGAATGCAATAGAAGCCCAACACAATGATACTTATTATAATTACCTAAGTACATTGCTGGCTTTGATAGCTTGTCATTTTTAAACAATAAGTTTAAACGAAATAAAGCAGCAATGAAGAGAATGTTTATTGCATTTAGCGACATATCTCCTAACTGTCGTAACACAGAGGGTCAGTTATCACGTGACACATATATAGTTCTAAAGAACGAGGACACAGTTAAAAAATAATAATTTGTGAATAATTGATTGTACATTACTATGTTCCAAAGAATATTTCTTAAGATCCCGCATTCGATTATAGAAAACTATAGTTAATTGTCTCTAACGGAAGAGTTTTCTCTCTCTTTCTCAAAGTACGAAAACCGACCTGGATTTTTTTTTGTTCAAAATATCGGATAGAACAGACTAGAAAATATCTTTGTCTCTATATCTTTCAAAGTGCCACATACTAAGGTACTTATCTGTACATTCTACACCCTGTCACATGTTTCCGAAAATGAAACGTAATTGCGTCATTATTTTCCTTTATTTATTTAGGTTATCAACATAGAATACATTAATACATTAAAAAAAGGATAAAATAAATAATAAAAAATACACTTCACGCCTTTTAATCCCAAAGGGGGGGAGAGCAGAGGCACTTGCTAAAGCAAATGCCCACGGTTCACCAAGCGTATTTAATCCAACGTGACAGGGGGTGAGCCCATCGCCGTTATAGGGTTCACACATCGGACCACAGACTCTCAAAACGGATGAACGATAAAAAAGGATGAACAATACAATGGGGGATTTTGAAACTCCAAAAAATTCTTATCTAGATGTCGCTGGTAGGTGTCCAGGGTGACTTTTGTTAGTTATATTTTAGTACTATTTTTCATTATTTGGGTAAGTTATTCATTATTCAGACACTTTTGTAACATGTAAACAAACAATTAAAAAATTGGATGTCACCTTCACTACTGACTGCTTGAAATTAGTAATTTCGTTGACATTTATTCGCCTACGATAGCTAGCGCCATCTGTCATAACTAAGAGAAAGAATGGCCCTGATAATTCCCCATTAAGGATAACCACAACATGCATTCTTAACCCACTTCTTACGGGAACAAATTATTGTCACCAAATAAGCAGATTTTTGATAGTGAAGTTCATTTATAAGGTGCATGTCATAGGAAAAATACTGAAAAAAATCTACTTCATCTGGTAAAGTTCCAAAATGGTGTTGTTTTAGTAAGAAGTAATAGTAAGAAGTGGGTTAAAGGTAACAGCTCATTGACTCAATACGGAAGAAACCGCGAAGCTGAATGCAGATGACGCTGCGTAAGCTTGACTCATAGAATATGAAACAATGGGGAATTTTCAGGGCCTTAGTTATGACAGGGCCTTAGTTATGACAGATGGCGCTAGTTGTATTAGGGTGACAAATGTCAACGAAATTACTAACTTCAAGCAGTCCGTATTGAAGGCGATAGTATTTTTTTATTGTTTGTCTACACGTTACAAAAGTGTCTGAACGTCTAAATAATTCACCCAAATAATAAAAAAACGCACTAAAATATAACTGACAGAAGTCCCCCTGGATATCTACTAGCGACATCTAGATACGAAACTTTTCGAGTTTGAAACTTTCCCATTAAAGTGAAATGGCATCATTAGGAGAGGCTCTCGTCCAGCATTGGACGTCATATGATTGATTATGATGAACGTGAAGTAAAAATTGATTAACCAATCGTGCTATATCGGGTCAAGCGACATCGTGTCTTGCCAAACTCTTGTGGTACGAATCTTGTCAGCCCGTGTTACGTGTAGGCAGTTAGTGCTGCTCAGCTTGCACACGGAAATGATAATACATACCTCTGCCACGGGTTAATTAAATGCAGGAGGTAGTTTCAAAGTTATGCTGCTGACATGTTCAAGCAACGCTCTGTTTGAACTGAATGCTTCAAGGCTTGGTACTGAATTATTTGCTAACAATACACACGGATATATTCACGTACACAAACCATTGAGCTTTGGAGACAACAGAAAAGAACAAGCAAAAACTAAAAAGCTAGAGCACATCATCATCATCAACCCATACTTGTCCACTGCTGGACATAGGCCTCTCCAATTGCACGCCACTGTGATCTGTTTTCGGCTTCTCGCATCCATCTTCTGCCAGCCATCTTGCGTAGATCATCAGTCCACCTTGCCTGAGGGTGTCCTACACTCCGTTTGCCGAGACGCGGTCTCCATGAGAGAACTCGTTTTCCCCAACGGTCATCGGTTCTACGGCTAAGGCCGGCCCACTGCCACAGGTAGAGCACGTTACATGATATACTTCACGAAAAGTGTTATGTTTTTTTTTTCACACAATGAACAAGCGTTTGACCACCATCCTGCCTGATGTTAAGCTCAATGGAGCACACTTGTTCATTAGGTACCGATTTATCCTAGTGTCTTGAAGACCTTCATACTGTACTGTACAGGAAACACAGACTCCGGCAAGTAATTCTATTCCACGTTATGTGTTACATAGCGTGTAACACATAACGTGAATGGTTCAGAGAACTATTTTTTTAAACAAAAATGGTAAAACAATTTAAAATAAATGGGCATCTGAAACACGAACATGTGTCGCTTCTGCAATGAGGTAGATGAAACTCCCATACACGTTCTGAGTGTGTGCGGACTCTTGATGCACAAACGGTCTACACATCTGGGAAAACATATATTTTCATCGAATGAGGTGGTGAATCTCACTATCAAAAAAGTACTTAATTTTATATAGACGCTCAAAATTGATAGTGTCTAGGGACCAAGAACATTTTTAACTCTAAAAAAAACTAATTTATTTAAATCAAATCTAATCTACTGGATTGGTCTCCTACCTAATTCCCCATGCCTGTATCAATGACTTATCACCACATTTTGAATAAATTATGAATGAATTTAGTTTTTTTTTAAATATATTCTTGATTGCAATCTTCTACCTTTAAAATGTACTTGCGCCCTAGACACTTTTGATGTGTGTAGGTGGCGATCGCAATAGATCAGCTATTTTCGTAATGTTACTGGGAACAAAAAGGGGCCTGTAGAGTACCTACCAAAACAAAACAAAAAAAAAACCATTTAAAAATATTGCAACCTAATTGTTATCTAATTCCCCCGAATATGTATTGGAATGGATCTGAGAATTTAGATTCTTCCCTGACTCAGGTCAGGCATATATCCGACCATCAAGCATGTGTTAAATTAGTGTTAAGTCATCTTTCTGTTAAGTATACTTAGCAGTAAGTCTTGGCTATTTGAAAAGATCCCAGTTTCTTCCCGGTCCTTCTGGCGTACAAAAGAAATTAATTCGAACCGGGGACGTTTACTTTTGTTTCTAAAGTCATAAATGACGTTCATCAAGCTTTGTGTTATGCTACTGTATATCTGTATGTTATAGCACTTATAACGATGATATAAATAAATTTTGACTCTGACTTGACTTGCATCGACCAACATTAGTATTTTTATACTCCTTCATCCTATTACCAATTCATCACGCAGGATGATGGTCAAACGCTTGTTCATTGTGTTTATGAATAAACATTAATACGAGAGTTTATATTTCGAGAAGAATCTTCGTCTTTCCCACGGGAAAACCGTCTACTTCACCTATTTCATATATCGATAACTCTTCTCTAAACAGGTAGGTATTTTGCAGAGTAACGTTATGCCCCACATCCATAATATTCCCCGTTGCAACCGACAACCTTCCCGGCCGTGGAGTTTCCGCTTTTATCCGGTTATATCTGCACGGATCCGGTCATATCCGCATTTATCTGGTTATTGCAATATCGCCGATATTTTATAATAAAATAGGGAAAACAACTGTTACATTGCAATGTTTCTGAGTGATTTAACACAGTGGCTTTGTTTGTTGAAAGTTGTCGATGTTTTATTTGGGGTATTCAACTTGCGGTTTATACTTGCCTCTGCCTACCCCGCTCTGGGATTAAAAGGCTTGAAGTGTATTTATTTTTTTTTATTATTTTTTTTATACTTGCTGTACTGCATCGCGCGGTGTTACTTAAGTTTTTTTTCGATCCCGTGTAGTTTTGGAGATAAATTGTAGCTTATGTTACCCAAGAATAATGTAGCATTCTAAAAGTGAAAGAATTATCAAAATCCTAGTCCGGTAATTTTTGAAGTAAAGTCAATGCCGTAGAAATGCGGTCATTGCGGAGCATGAAAGGCGTGACATTGAATGACAGGATAAAGAATAGTGTGATAAGGGAAAGTTGCGGGTTGAAGGAAGACGTAGTGACCAAGATTGAAAAGGGCATGCTTCGGTGGTTTTGGCATATGGAGAGAATGGATGAAAGTCGATTGACGAAAGAGATTTATATGGGTGATGTAATGGGCCGGGTGAGTAGAGGTCGCCCAGAAGGACATATACAGACCAGATTGGTGATGTCCTGGCCGAAGGTGGCCTGAAAAGTACTCGAAACCGAAGGTCATGTATGAAAAGATGTATGAATGTAGATGAAGCGAAAGGGGTATGTCGGGACCGTGAGAAATGGAGATCTGTAGTCTCTGCCTACCCTTCTGGGAGACAGGCGTGAAGTGTATGTATGTAATTTTACAGTTTATTCATTACAAACATCCATACATACAATTTATTCCTCTTTATAGAGCACTCTTGTTCATTAGGTACCGATTTACCCTAGTGTCTTGAAGACTTTCATACTGTACTGTGCAGGAAACACAGACTCCGGCAAGTCATTCCATTCCACGTTATGTTTTACACGCTATGTGGTTCAGAAAACTATTTTTTGGAACAAAAATGGTAATACAATTTAAAATAAATGGGCATCTGTAACACGAACATGTGTCGCTTCTGAAATATTATAGGATATGGAATGACTAGTCGGAGTCTGTGTTTCCTGCGCAGTACAGTCTGGACGTCTCCACGAGTGAATAGATACCTATTAAACACGTGTGCTCCATCGTAAACCAGATCGCTGCTTAACACCAGGCAGGATGTTGATCAAACGCTTGTTCACTGTGTTAAAAAAAAGTTTTTTTTTAATTAATATCAAGTAGTTTGCAGTACATGCAGTATAAGGCAGTGACCTGCGAGACATCTCCTATTTATCATGATTTAAATTTTAATGACTTTTTATTGATTTATGTTATTGCAAAATAAAAATGTCTAAAATTATATATATACGTATGTTTATAAAACTCAAAGTCCTGACTTAGACAGACATTAGACGCTCATGCAAGCGTCATTCAATTCCATCAGTCATGATTTATGGAATGACTACTAATACTAATTCAAACATCATTCACTATATTAGACGATAGGAAATCCGTCAATCACAATCATGACTGTGGTAAAACTGAGATCAAAACGTATCGTCTATTAATGTCTGCCTTACAGCTTACATCACTGATTTATCAACGCGCAGCGCAAACCTAGAAAGCTGAAATTTTTCACAGCGGTTCCTTTCACGATGTTTACGCGATATAGGATTTTCCAAAATTCGTCCATATGGGTAAAATTTTCCAAAGTTTCCGAAACTACCAGGGGGGTAAATAAAAACGTAAATTTATTGATTTATGGTTCTAAAACTTGGTGGTAGTCTTTTTTTAATAGAAATTACCACTGAAACTACGCGAATGAAACCCCGGGGCGTCCATTAATAATTGATAAGTTGTTAACGAATCATTAACCGATTTGATGAGCGTAATGTATGCTTTTGAATGTTTTACTATAAACTTAAATGTAAATGGACAAGTAAAATATATTTGTTAATTTCGATAATAAAATAAACATTCGAACAGATTGCCATCCGCCATAGGCTTCGAAAATTAGCTTGAAAATATTTTATGGTTTAAATAAATATCCGCACAATCTATTGAATTACTTGCCTTACTAAAATGTAACCCCCTTAGTAATAAACGCGTTGTCACTTATACAACGGTTATTACGGTCTACTTGAACTTGATTTTATTAGCCGTAGAACCGATGACCATTGGGGAAAACGAGTTCTCGAGTGGAGACCGCGTCTCGGCAAACGGAGTGTAGGACGCCCTCAGGCAAGGTGGACTGATGATATACGCAAGATGGCTGGCAGAAGCTGGATGCGAGAAGCCGAAAACAGATCACAGTGGCGTGCAATTGGAGAGGCCTATGTCCAGCAGTGGACAAGTATGGGCTGATGATGATGACTTGAACTGGTTATTCCGTATTTGACATACAACTGACAAGTTAAGTTGAGCTTTGTGTATCTTCGAAATAGCAATTCCGCCATTATTAGTAAGGCCCTAAGTATAGTAGGTAAATACACTTTTACTTATACTGAGTGTAGAAGGGCCGGAGCAATGGTCTTAGAAACGTTGTTGTTTCGTCAATATGAACAACTTTTATTATCATGCATTATGTCTTCGGCGGGAATCGAACCCGCGACCGTCGTTCTAGAGGCAGATTTTCTGACCATCAGTCCATGCCAACCGTCAGGCTTCCAAGAGGCCTTATGTAATTTTAAAACCCATCCTACCTCTTACCAAACCAGCTAGCTACTTATTTTATTCTAACTTGGCACTTACTCGCATGTCCTTGAATTAAAGCGAGACAAAATACTCACAAATGGATACTTAAAAGCAGTGTTCGGTGTTGTAAATTACACACAACAAACGACTTTGTATTACTCTTAGGACTACTAGCGACATCTATCGCACATCGCCGGAACTTCTTAGTGTAAGAACCACTTCTTGTTGAACTACGCTCGCGTAAGAAAGTGTACTGTTCGACAAGGATATTTTGGCGTGTGGCTTAAAAGTTTTGGGCCATAATAAATTAAATTGAGTCTTGTTTTGATGGATATTGAGTCAGAATATTTATAATACAAACGTAAAGATAGGATCTAAAACAAATCAAAATGAGTGAAAGTATGAGAATGGCGAGAAATTACATTAAATGTTCAGCACTCGGACGCCAAAAGATCCTTGTGGCCCTGTACAGTTTACGAGCTCATGTTATTATAGTGTTTATGTGAAGGCGTTAGGGGCGGGTTTCCTAAGAAGTTTCCGGCCTCGGAGACCCGAGCTAATGCGATGATTAAACTGCCTTCGCCGCCACCGCCGCCGTCTGCGATGGGTTTTAACAATTTTATTAGATTATCCCAGTTACCCTCGGGTCTTTCTCGAAAGCCATTTGCCTGTAATCCGTAGATTATTGGCCGAGCATTTGTGGGTACAGTCTTATTTTTCTTCAGCCGTTCGGAACGGACCCGGAATGCTTTTTATGTGTTTTCCTACAAACGCCCGTCGCGTCGTTGGAAATTTAACGGGCATTTCGAAGGAGACTCCTGTTGGGAAGAGTATACTCGCATACCTTGCAGTGATGTGGACGGGCCCGTTGGTGTAGTGGTCAGCATGTCTGCTTCTGCTCCGTAGGGCCGTGGGTTCGATTCCCACCGCTGGCAGGTATTTAGGTGAAGAGCTTTTAAGTACTTGTTGGATGTGTCTGGGTGTTTTATTTATATAAGTATGTATTTAAAAGAAAAAAAAGTATTTAAGTAAATATATCTCGTTGTCTGATTTCCATAACACAAGTGCTTTGGCTACTTAACATAGGATGAAGGCAATGTGTGTGTTGTTGTAAAATATTTATTTATTTATTTATGTGGAGTTATGTTGCTAAGTTGGTGAACTTTATAAGGATATAGACATTTTCCTTAGGGCTTTTTTTTACTTAACACTTTGGCGGACAGAAAACGGCTATGGGCGTCATAACAAAAAAAAATCTATTGTGTCTAATTTACTGTCCTTCAACGTGTTAACACTTTCGTTGTGACTTAACTTAAGACAATAGGAGTATTATTGTTATCACGTCGACAGGGGCGCTGTGTCAGCGAAACGGTTAAATGGTTTAGGCTGGTTTGTTTCGTTGTTGGGCATAGGCCATGTAATTAAAAAACGACATTTCATTTTTTAGTCTCAAATAGCGGCCCTTATCATATCAAAAACCTTCGAATATCTTCTTTCCAACAAAACAATAATCGTCAAATCTGTTCATAGAAAGAAATGGCGATACGACCTGAACCGATACCTGCACCGGGGTGGCGCGAGGTAGCCCAAAACAGGGATGAGTGGAGGGAATGAGGGGAGGCACATGCCCAGCAGTAGAACACAACTCAGACTATATAAAAAAAAAACTAACGAAGAAGTGTTTGTCACTGCGATACCGGAACGATGCAATTACGAGAATATATTAATTATTTATCTATACTAATATAAAAGAGCGTCTGTGGTCCAGTTGGTCGGACACTTGACTTGTAACCGGGAGGTCCCGGGTTCGAGTCCGGCTACTGGACGTGTACCAATGGGACTCTTTTTCAGAGCCTATGTACGCAACGCAACGCTCGTACGGTGAAGGACAACATCGTGATGAAACCCGCACACCACAAGGTGTGTGAACCCTATAACGGCGATGGGCTCACCCCCTGTCACGTTGGGATAAATACGCTTGGTGAACCGTGGGTACTTGCTTTAGCAAGTGCCTCTGCCTACCCCTCTTTGGGATTAAAGGCGTGAAGTGTATGTATGTATGTATGTAAATAATTTAATAATAATTATTTAATGTATTAGTACTGAATATTTAATGTACTTAGTTATTAAATAATTATTCCTCTTGAAATGATCTAAAATAATGTAAGGGAAACTCACTCGTAATAAAATTTGGTCGAAATTAATGCATTATTTGTTATAATATTATAAAGAGGAAAGAAGTGTATGGATGGATGTTTGTAACGAAGAAAAGCTACTTGACGAAGGAACGGAAAAAAACGCGAGTAACACCACGCGGTATAGCTAGTGAATATTATATGAATGAATTATAATGAATTATATTTATTTGACCTCCTGAAATCTAGGTTTCCAGCGATCAAAATAATTGCATTCGAATATTTGAACGGAATGTTTAATATGATAAATCAATTCATCCAATAATTGAATATTGCATGTCATCGGCATACATTTTAAAAGCGTTGTTTAATCATTTTATAAACGAATCTCCCGCTTTGTTTAAAAAAAGGACCTAATATGCGAATATCGAATACCATTCAGTCTCCTATCGTGTGCATATCGGAGAGTGTTCTACGGAGTTGCATAGCCTAATACCCCCATCGCGCTTTTACAATAGGACAACCAGGATAACGGCAAAACGTCTTCCATACCAGGTGGATATACACACATCAAAAGTGTCTAGGGATCAAGAACATTTTTAGCTCTAAAAAAAATCTAATTCATTTAAATCAAATCTAATCTTCTGGATTGGTATCCTACCTCACCCCATGCCTGTATCAATGACTTATCACCGCATTTTGAATACATTATGAAGGAATTAAGTTTTTGTAAAATATATTCTTGATTGCAATCTTCTAAAATGTACTTGATCCCTAGACACTTTTGATGTGTGTAAATTAAACCAAAGAATACTACATAGTACTGTCTGGCATGTTAAGTTCTATTCCTTTTTTAGTATATCCTTTGTATTTTCTCGTGTCTTTATAAAGTTTAGCGTCTCTATTTAAACCGTCCTTAGTAACTTTTACACAAAATGTATTATTTCGGATGGTACCAAAGAAACTAAACTACCCTTATTTTTTACTATTTTTAACTTCAACAACGTGTTCTTACTTTGTCTTTTAAATCTTATCTGGGCTCGTTTTACTTGAGTTTTTCTATCAAGTAAAGATCAAGCGTAGCCGGTTTTACTCCTACTTTGATCTCACTAGGGATAATAATCTTCTTGAAACAACAAAGTTGTGAAATTTTCACTTAGGGCATGCGACGGAATGACCGTGGGTTTGCAGTTCGTAAAATTATGTACTCTCTTATTTAAGTAGTTGTTTTTTAGCTCTTTTTAGATAAAGTTTAAAACTGTTTTTTATTTCACAAACTAAAAGGTATTTCCACTTCGTTGCATGCAAGTACTTAATACTAAGTACAGTAAAGTTAGGCCCGTCTTAAGGACATTTATGAGCCTTAATTTTTGCTAATCCTCCTGCCATTTAGAACTAGATAAAAGAACTAAGAAGAACTCCGAAGAAGCTAGACCAAGAAGAATCAATGCTCAGCTTCTGAGGTCATGCAAGCGAAGGAATATGTGCGTGTGTACCTCTGTACTCTCTCGCATCCATGACCTGAGGATCAGAGCTTACGCAGCATTGTACAGAACGGCGCAGAAGATGGACTGAGAAGGTGAAAGAAGATAACATCACTGGTAAAAACTGGTAAATGGTATAAATCATTTTTTAGACATTATATTAATAGTTTAAACCGGGTGTTCAGTAAGTCAGCTCGGGAGCACGGCACATGTAACTGATGCTTATCTTTGGTTAAATTCGCAACGTAATACCCGGTTTCAACTATTAATGGTAACTGCTAGTACTACAACTATAGTTTCATCATCATCATCCGCCCACACTTGTCCACTGCTGGACATAGGCCTCTCCAATTGCACGCCGCTGTGATCTGTTTTCGGCTTCTCGCATCCAGCTTCTGCCAGCCACTTTGCGTATATCATCAGTCTACCTTGCTATGTCGATGACTTTGGTTCTCTGTCGGATCACTTCACTTCTGATTCGATCCTTCAGAGAAACAGTTTTAACCATTTAATGCAAATTAATCTTTTGATTTCCATTTTAATTCAGACCCCAGTTTAAATGATTTAGTTAAAAACCCCACCCAATAAAAATCCACACACAAAAAAAAAAACTTTCAAGTTTCGAAATAAAACTGCCACTCTCATAATTGGCTTAAGTTTGTTTTACACAGCAAAAAAAACAAAATAAAGGACAAATAAATTAAGAACTTCATTTACGTAATTTCCACGGCCACTCTCACCTCTACACATGTTATACAATTCTGAACTTTATTAACCTACAAAGTCTTCTTAAAAAGAGCTCTTCATATAAGTGTGGTAATTTAAACTGTCTCTTGATATCGTTTTTTATTGCGTCAACTGAAGGCAACCGCGCTGACTTTTAATTTAGCCGGCTAATACGTTGCAACGTAAATTAAACTTTATGTTATGTCTGGTATGGTTCGAATTGCTGTATCGCAGTGAGCCCGGCTGGGGTACTTTTTGTATAAACGATGCTGTTGCGAAGGGGTACTACGATGCATTAAAAAAAAATTAACAGACAAGAAATAAATCCTCTCTTCGTACCAACACAAATCGCTCGTTTACACAAAAGCATTTTATTACTGTATTGCAAGTAGGTAATTACTAAGACGTTTATATTTTATTCTAAGCATTGTATATTCTTTTCCTGAGATACAGGTTCTCAATTAAGAACCTAGTTCAGGTGGACTTGGAGTGTAGCACTTAATTTATCTAATTTGTAGAACTGTTTTTGTAACAATAACCTATTATTGCCAAATAAAAAAAAATATTATTAAATTATTTTGTTATTGTGAAAAGAACCCTAAGTAAAAGTAATAAGATTATTAAAAAAAGATACACTTCACGCCTTTTAGTCCCAAAGCGAGGTAGGCAGAGGCACTTGCTAAAGCAAATGCCCACGGTTCACCAAGCGTATTTAACCCAACGTGACGGGGGGTGAGCCCATCGCCGTTATAGGTTTCACACACCTTGTGGTGTGCGGGTTTCATCACGATGTTGTCCTTCACCGTACGAGCGTTGCGTTGCGTACATAAGCTCTGAAAAAGGGACCCATTGGTACACGTCCTGTAGCCGGACTCGAACCCGGACCCTCCCGTCAAGTACCCGACCAATTGGACCACAGACGCTTTTTTTATAATTTCCCAACAATGACCCCATAGTAAAGCCTCTGCATATCCCACTTTAGTGTTTAAAAATAAAAACGGTGTGCCCAATAAGGCTCATGTTGTTGTACTTCCTATAGTCTGTACTAATGTTTCATATTAAAATTGTGAAATGCAATAATTAATAATCGAGTATTGAATTTAATCGGAATCGGAATTCAAATAAAAGCTTAAATCACTATTGACAGACAAGGTTTATTATGACGTCAAAGATTTTATTAATGACAAATTGTAAATATTAATTGAGGAACAAAGGTGACGGATGAAACTAGAATACATGTGGCAGAGATGCGAATGTTACGATGGATGTGTGGAGTTACTACTTCCTCTTAGGAATGAGTACATAAGAGGAAGCCTGAAAGTAGCACCAGTGACAGAAAAGATTAGGATTAACAGATTAAGATGGTATGGGCACGTCATGAGGAGGGATGAAAACCATGTAACAAGGAAAGTGGTGAGTATGAATGTGGAAGGATACAAGGGAAGAGGGAGACCAAAGAAGGTATGGATGGACTGTGGGAAAAATGATATGTGCGTGAAAGGTGTAACTGCAGAGATGACGAATGATAGAGATGAATGGCGAAAAGAAACGTTTTGCGCCGACCCCACCTAGTGCGGGATAAGGGCAGGGAAATGATGAATTGATATTGACTTGAATTTCAAAATTGTTAAATTGCTTATGCTATATAATAATTTTGCATTGTCTTGTATAGGCTAAGAAACAGATAAGCAACATTGTTAACTCTACGACCATCCTGACCACAACCTGTATTTTGAGTATAAATGAATGGGGAATTTTCAAACTTCATAAGTTTCTTATCTAGATGTCGCTAGTAGATATCCAGGGGGACTTCTGTCAGTTATATTTTAGTGCGTTTTTTATTATTTGGGTGAGTTATTTAGACTTGAGGCACTTTTGTAACATGTAGACAAACAATAAAAAAAATTACTATCGCCTTCAATACGGACTGCTTGAAGTTAGTAATTTCGTTGACATTTGTCCTCCTAACACAACTAGCGCCATCTGTCATAACCAAGAGAAACAGGGGCCATTGAAATTAATTGAATTGAGTATTGAAACAACATAGTGATCCTCCTGTGGGACAATTTAATAGTGGTGGTAGGCGTCAGCATACTGAAGACGCAATAACCGGCGCGGCGGTGCAGTGGTGCTACTCGTGCGGGTTACTCTTAATGAGATCACTCACACTATTTCACAGTCACACAGGCTTCACTTAATAATCTAAAATACACTTCACGCCTTTTAATCCCAAAGCGCGGTTGGCAGAGGCACTTGCAAGCAAATGCCCACAGTTCACCAAGCGTATTTAACCCAACGTGACCCAAATAGCAGGGAACACTGTAAATAATGTATATTGATAAAAAAAACGTTGGCCAGCTGATCTAGTTAGTAATAAACATAATATTACAACAGTAAAAGGCACAAAAAAAAATTAAATCGTGTAAATTACTTAATATATAGTAAATATTATGCAGTAGGTAACTTAATGTACAATAGGCATGTTAAAAATATATGTTACAATTTATTTAAATTCTATTATTGTTATTTTTGCAATGCCCTAACAGGGTCATGTCTTATACTTAAGATATATGGCAGCAAATATAAATAAACAAATAAATTTCATACGATAATCATTATTCAAAAGTACCTAAAGTGGTTAAAGGTATAAATTATACCTTACTTGTGAATTGACGCGTCGAATGTTCCTAATTTCCATACCGCTTCGCTCGTTCCGTAAAACGCTCCACTGAAATCGAAATCATTACACATTTGACTACAATTACGTGCAACTAATTTTACCCATTTTAGTTTCATACTTCGTTGAATATCCCTTCCCATCCATCCTTTGTACATTGTGCAATTATTGAACAATTATTAAGTTAATATACTCGTTGCATACAATTCAATTATCTGATTTTCTATAGTGATAAATGATGACGATGTCGTTAAGATAGGAATAAAGAATCACCTATTTACTTGAATACATTTTTTTTCTTTGAAATAGAGGTACATACTTATATAAATAAGACACATCCAAGAAGTACTTCAAAGCTTATCACCTAAGTACCTGTCAGCGGTGGGAATCGAAACCACGACCCTACGGTATATGTAGAGTCAGACATGCTGACCACTACACCAACGGACCCGTTAACGATATCGTAGTACAGTACAGTATTTAAAAACAGCGTCTGTGGTCCAGTCGGTAGGATCCTTGACTTGTAACCGGGAGGTCGCGGGTACGAGTCCGTCTAATAGACGTGTACAACGCAACGCTCGTACGGTGAAGGACAACATCGTAATGAAACCCGCACACCACAAGGCGTGTGAACCATTTAACGGGGATGGGCTCACCCCCTGTCACGTTGTGTTAAATACGCTTGGTATACCGTGGGCATTTGCTTTAGCAAGTGTCTCTGCCTACCCCGGTTTGGAATTGAAAGGCGTGAAGTGTATTTATTTAATACACATGACACTTTTCAAATACACACATCAAAAGTGTCTAGGTATCAAGTACATTTTAGAAGACTGCAATCAAGAATATATTTTACAAAAACTGAATTCATTCATAATTTATTCAAAATGTGGTGATAAGTCATTGATACCGGCATGGGGAATTAGGTAGGAGACCAATCCAGAAGATTAGATTTGATTGAAATAAATTCGATTTTTTTAGAGCTAAAAATGTTCTTGATCCCTAGACACTTTTGATGTGTGTACATGCAATGAATATTTGAGTGCAAAATTGCGACTGCGATGTGTAAACTATGTTGATTTAATTACAAAATGCAATGAATATTGAAGTGTCATTGAAAATAGCAATTAACGCGTATTGTGTCAGATCTAGTTTGGTGGAAAATATCTGTTTTCTCTTTCTAACACAATGAAAAAGCGTTTGACCTCCATGCTGTTTGATGTTAAGCAGCGTTGTGGTCTACCATGAAGCGCACTTGTTCATTAGGTACCTATTCACCCCAGTGACTTGAAGACCTTCAGACTGTATTGCGCAGGAAACACAGACTCCGGAAAGTCATTCCACTTCATCTGGAATAGACTGACCTTCTAAGGAAAACTGCATTAAAATCAATTGCGTAATTTAAAAAAATCTAACCAAACATAGGGACAGACAGCAGGAGGCGACTTTGTTTTATACTAGGTTTTGACTAGCAGATCATGTAAACGCAGTTTTGCCAGTGTTCCTCTGCTATCATATGCAAGTATTATACGTAAGTATACATACACACATCAGAATTGTCTAGGGATCAAGTACATTTTAGAAGATTGCAATCAAGAATACATTTTACAAAAACTGAATTCATTTATAATTTATACAAAATGTGGCCATAAGGCATCGATACAGGCATGGGGAATTAGGTAGGAGATCAATCCAGAAGATTAGATTTGATTTAAATAAATTAGATTTTTTTAGAGCTAATAATGTTCTTGATCCCTAGACACTTATGTGTGTATAAAATGTTCCTCAATAATATTTCCATCTACTTAATAAAACCGCATGAAAATCCCTCGCGTAGTTTTCAAGATCTAAGCATACATAGGGGCAGACAGCGCTAGGCGACTTTGCTTTATATACTACGTATTGATTGCCTTATTAGCCGTAGAACCGATGACCGTTGGGGCAAACGAGTTCTCAAGTGGAGACCGCGTCTCGGCAAACGGAGTGTAGGATACCCTCAGGCAAGGTGGACTGATGATATACGCAAGATGGCTGGCAGAAGCTGGATGCGAGAAGCCGAAAACAGATCACAGTGGCGTGCATTTGGAGAGGCCTATGTTCAGCAGTGGCCAAGTATGGGCTAATGATGATGATTGATTGAGTATTTTAAGTAGGCGGAGACGATAATGTTTCAACACTCGGCAATTTCTGCCTACCTTCAGTTGTAAAAAAAATTGATATCAAATAAAAATAACACGGGTCCATCACATAAAACTTATTACTTATTAGGAACTAGCTGCTCCGGCAAACATTGTTTCGCTAATATACATTATTGTCGCAGCGCACGCAACGGAAGCCCCCAAGGATGAATAATTTTCCCCGTTTTTGTCACATTTTCCATTATTCCTTCGCTACTAACAGTTGCAGCGTGATGTTATATAGCCTAAAGCCCCCCTCTATAAATGGTCTATTCAAAACAAAAATACTTTTTCAATTCAAATCAGTAGTTCCTGAGATTAGCACGTTCAAACAAACAAATAAACTCGTCATAGCTTTATAATATTAATATAGATTAATTAATCGCTGCTATAAAGCGGCAAAAGATTAATCCAAACAATTACACAGTATTGATGAAATCACCAAACACAAACGGTTCCGGTGTAGCCTAATTAGGATAATTCACCATATTTTATGTACAATCATGCATGCTTAATAGGATAGGTAATTGCTAATAGGGTGTTTATGCATTTCGTTAAGTAATGACACGTTTTCGTTCTAATTGAACATTGTAGAGTAACAATAAAGCAAGAGGGTTTCAGGGCATCAGGGTAAGATAGGAACCTTGTACAGTAACTGAACAATAAAGCAAGAGGGTGTTAGGGCATCAGGGTAAGATAGGAACCTTGTAGAGTAACTGAACAATAAAGCAAGAGGGTTTCAGGGCATCAGGGTAAGATAGGAGCCTTGTACAGGGTCATCAGGGTAAGATAGGAACCTTGTACAGTAACTGAACAATAAAGCAAGAGGGTTTCAGGGCATTAGGGTAAGATAGGAACATTTTACAGTAACTGAACAATAAAGCAAGAGGGTTTCAGGGCATCAGGGTAAGATAGGAACATTGTAGGGTAACTGAACAATAAAGCAAGAGGGTTTCAGGGCATCAGGGTAAGATAGGAACCTTGTAGAGTAACTGAACAATAAAGCAAGAGGGTTTCAGGGCATCAGGGTAAGATAGGAACATTGTAGGGTAACTGAACAATAAAGCAAGAGGGTTTCAGGGCATCAGGGTAAGATAGGAGCCTTGTACAGTAACTGAACGATAAAACAAGAGGGTTTCAGGGCATCAGGGTAAGATAGGAGCCTTGTACAGTAACTGAACAATAAAGCAAGAGGGTTTTAGGGCATCAGGGTAAGATAGGAACTGGTTGCTATCTTACCCTGAACTAGTCTGGGAGGTTAATCCTTGTATCGAAAAAGGAATGTACGGTAACTGTACGTGTAGTACGTATATTATTAATATTTTACAAAAACTATTTCGTCTTCCTGAAACTTGTTAAGATAAACAAACCAAACTATAAAAAAACCATCACTTACCGAAAAAAAAAACACAAATTCTGAAACAAAATGGCGTCTCACATTTATCCGGTACACTAAACATGGCGACATGACATCCTCAGTAATATAAACACCAAGAAAACCCTACATTTACATGGCAAACAATCACGCGGGATACTGGCCGAATACTGAAAAAAAAAAGGAAATAACTTGTAAAGCTCTTACCAACTCTATAAAAAAGCAATACATCACGTCCCAAACATTCGACGTTCAAGTCGAGTGCTACAAAAAAAAAAGTTTGTGTTCGGATTTCAAAATTGCGTTTTGGCGCCAAGCCAGCCGCCGTGGCCCGGCGATAGGCGGACGACTCC